>CM065677.1:12025763-12135763 GCA_033220385.1 Triplophysa yarkandensis
TTCGACTCTCAAGGAAATGGGCGTTTTCGACAAGGCTCTCCAATCGTTCGTATCCTACCTCTCGGGTAGATCCTTCAAGGTTTCGTGGGGAGGTGAAGTTTCAGAACCGCAACATCTTGATACCGGTGTACCTCAGGGTTCAGTTCTTGGTCCGTTGCTCTTCTCGGTCTACATGACATCACTGGGATCAGTCATTCGTAAGCATGGCTTCTCCTACCACTGTTATGCGGATGACACGCAACTCCACCGGCACATTTCCTACTGCTTTCAAAGAAACCCGGATCACCCCGCTGTTGAAGAAACCCTCGCTGAATTCCGCACTTCTAGAGAACTACAGACCAGTCTCTCTACTGCCCTTCATCGGAAAGACCCTGGAACGTGTCGTCTCAGATCAACTCTCGGCCTATCTTACTCTACACAACCTCTTGGACAGCAACCAGTCAGGCTTCAAGAAAGGACATTCCACAGAGACAGCTCTGCTCTCAGTTGTTGAAGACCTACGACTGGCAAGGGCGGCCTCCATGTCATCCGTTCTCATCCTGCTAGACTTATCCGCTGCTTTTGACACTGTTAACCACAGTATTCTCCTTTCGACTCTCAAGGAAATGCATGGCTTCTCCTACCACTGTTATGCGGATGACACGCAACTCCACCTTGCGTTTCATCCGGAAGATCAGACGATTTCTACCCGAGTCTCAGCATGTCTGAGCGACATCTCCCTCTGGATGAAGCAACACCACCTACAACTTAATCTTGCGAAAACGGAACTTCTTGTCATCCCTGCCGACCCAAAGACTCGTCACGATCTCTCTATCCAACTAGGAGCATCAACCATTGTGCCCTCCAGGTCTGCGAGAAACTTGGGAGTAATCATCGATGATCAGCTCAACTTCACAGATCATGTTGCCTCGACTGTCAGATCCTGCAGATTCATGCTTTACAACATCAGGAAGATCAGACAGTTTCTCACAGAACACTCCACACAAACTGGTTCGAACTCTGGTCCTGTCCAGGCTAGATTACTGCAATGCGCTGCTTGCTGGACTGTGCACAACTAAACCTCTGCAGATGATTCAGAATGCAGCGGCAAGAGTGGTGTTCAAGGAACCAAAAAGGACCCATGTAACACCTCTCTTCATAAAACTACATTGGCTTCCGGTAGCAGCTCGCATTGAATTTAAATGTCTTGTCATTGCCTACAAGACCACCACCGGTTCAGCACCCACTTACCTTAACTCACTAATGCAAAGGTATAGACCCTCAAGATCTCTGCGCTCCGCAAATGAGCTGAGACTTGTGGTACCAGCTCAAAAGGGTAAGAAATCTCTCTCTCGAACGTTCTCTGCTTCAGTTCCTCGATGGTGGAACGATCTGCCTCTGGCTTCACGCTTGTCAGACTCGATCTCTATCTTCAAAAAACACCTAAAAACTCATCTTTTCCGGCTACATCTAACTCACTAACTCACTACTTTTCTAACCTACTCACTCTATCAAAAAATGAAAAATAAAAAAATAAAATTTATATATATACTTTTTGTAACTTCGCTCTCTGTGTAACTCGGTAGCATTTGTAGCACTTGTTGACCTATTGTTGTATCGGCTATTTACCGCTTCATTGTCTCCTCGACTATTGTAAGTCGCTTTGGATAAAAGCGTCTGCTAAATGACTAAATGTAAATGTAAATGTGTCCTTGAGTAAGAGATCTGACCTCGGTTTGCTCTGCAATGATAATTTCCCGTTGCATATTACTGTAAATCACTATGGATAAAAGGCGTCCGCCAAATTAATAAATATAAAAATAAGATGTCATTAAGTAAAATCATTTACTGCCTTCTGATGTAAAAAGTAGTGCCAGGGCTTAATGGTACACAGAACTTTTTAACGTTTTTTATTAGAGGTAATACATATTCACGTCAAATTAACATTAGCTACAAGAGAAAAAGAAGAGACAATATAAAAAAAGGAAGGAAATTACATTAAATAAATGTCAATGACTTTAGAGAATTACATGTTTCCAGTGATTTTTCTGTTATTTGTTTATTCCAAAAGATTTACATACAATTTCAAGTAATTTATAAACTGAGAAAAGTTTGATTTACACCAAGCCATTTTTTTTCTTGTGTTTATGAAATTTTCCTAATAAAATAAACAAATATAAAATATGTTGTTCTTTACAATTCAATCTTTCATTTTCTGTATAGAAAAGCACATCAAATATACCAATTTATATCATACATTTTATTTCTGCTAATATAAAATGCCATATCTTTCTAAAATAATTTTGAATTAATACAATAAAATGTAAAATTGTTTATTTTTCTTGACAACAAAATTCACAGGTATGTAAAATATCTAGCTTAAATCTTTCCAAATATGCAGAATAAATTCTATGAAGTGTTTTGTAAGACACTTCCTTAATTTTATTAATTATACCATTATACTCAGCACTGTTGAGTGAAGGGGTCAGACCTGTGACGTAACATAAATAAAACAAAGCTGTTGACCAATCAGAGTTGAGGAATGGAACAAACCGCTTCATAACATGCAATAATGATATAAATATATTTTTTTAATTTTAGTTTTGTCTCTATTTTAATAAAATATGCAAAAAAGCAATTTCTTAAGGGCTCACCTTTTTCCTTATTAGCTGTATATTAAATATTTTTATTAAATGTAATGTTAGTTTTGCCATGAACAAAAACAATATTTGCTAAATTTTATGAACGAATCTTAGACATTTATGAAAAAAAGTATTTTTAAATAATAATGAAGATTTCAGTCAACAGACCCAAAATCTTTCACCTGTTGTCAGGAGAGACACGCCCCTTTCATTAGAAGCCCCGCCCCTTAATTACAGCAGCGTCAGGGCGCGAGGACACCTGCGCGTGACTTGAAGCCACAGGTAAGAAAAGAGTCAAAAGCACACAAAAGTGAATTTATCGTAATAAGTTGAACAATTAAAATGTTTAAAAGTAAAAGTTTAACCACAAAAAAATCGTTTTGAGATATCCTGGGTCCATTTTTGGCCTCCAAACACGATTCAGACCAAGGCGTTTAAACGGCCCGAGGAGATCAACGGAAATTCAAACACAACTTGTGCTATTTTATTTCTATTATAGAGTAATATTTCAGCAAATCTGAGTATATATTTTATAAAATGATTGTGTTTTTTATTATTATTGTTTTTCATGTTTGCTGATTTAGAATGAAGGGATTGGTTATTTTATTAGGACTAGGCATTATTTAAAATACAAAGTACATTATAGTGACCTAATATAGTTTTATGTATAGATAAACGTAAAGTTTGTTGAAAATGAAAGACTTCCGGTTTGAGATGTCAGATGTTGTTGATGGGGTTGAACTGTAGATGGCGCCACAACCTCAGCCAGGTTTACAATGGAGTTAGATGGAAGTTACTTTTGAAAAATAGCCCATAATTGAGATTGAGTCGAAATAAACATAGCAACTTATCAGAATTTACAAATAATGCATCACTTTGTAAAATCACATTTGTAAGTGGTTAGTTGAAATATTAATATTATAATGTAAAGCTTCACAATAAAGGGCTTCTAGATTACAATTACTTATGCATTAGCTCAAATTAACTAGTTTACATCATTATTTAGTTATTAAAATAAAAAGATGTTCATTGTTTGCGGGTGTTAGTCATGCATTTACTAATATTAACAAATAGCACCTTATGGTTAAGTGTTATTGAAAGAAATGTAAAAATGTCTCATGCTATTTTATATTATAAATATAGATTAAAAGTAAACTATTGATATAAGATTACCAGTTGGTTTAGGACATTTTCCATATTACACATTTTGTTCAGGATTTATTGCTCAACTACCCAACCTGGCACACTTTAAAATAACAATAAAATATAAAGACAATACTATGTTAAACATTATATTGCTAAATACGATAAATATAGTTAGTAAGGACCCAGCGCTGGGTATGATGTCTATGTTTTATTCACAGTAATTATACAGTCAAACAGTAAGTGTGACGGGACATCAAAATGCAACAAAGGCACATTGATCAGACCAAATGCTTAGTCTAAAATGGAAATTTTTGTAGTCTTTAGGTGCTTTTTTTTATAATTGGTAGCAAACCGAATTATGTGAACCACATATCTCATAAAATTAAAATAAAAATAAAAACTACAACATATAAGGCATAACATTTGCAATACTGCTTGCTGTGTATTTATTTATATACTATTTTAAAGAACATACTTAAAAATAAATTTTCATGTTACCCTTTTTATTCTTTTTAATCAGTCATTTGTAAAAATAAAGATTTAAAATATAGAAAACATTAGAATATGTGTTTTTTCATAATTATAATTTTGATGATTAAATGATAAATGATGTGTATAAATATTTTACTTTTCTTAAATAATGTAAACAATTAGATAAAATAATCAATATTCCCCCAGGATGTGATGCATTTAACGATGAAGTCCATGATTAATTGGTCTTGTCTTATTATCAAATGAGGTTACTTCATACTGCATGATGAGAACCAGCAATTAGTGTATGCAAATGAGAGAGGACTCCATGCTTTCCGTAATTTTGTGACAGAACAAAGAAAGATTTACTGAGCTTCTATAGGTTAGTGACCGCAGCCCACTATCTTATAAAAGAAAAAGAAAAACAATAAAGACAAATAAGATTCTGTGATTAAGAATCACAGCTTTACAAATAAATACAATCTTGGGTTTTGCTTGTTGCACATCTTCCTTGCATCCATGTTTTAAGACGGATTTTTGCTTTATTTGTAGATGGATATTGTAGTATCCTGATTGCTACAGACTATAAGAGTCTTTTTTTTAATCAATGTCCACATGCCCCATAATACCATAGATATCTCAACTGTGTGCACAGGATCATTGAGTATAATCACTAATTAACTTACTGCTATTTGCTCTGTTTGATGGGACAGCCTCATTAAGTAACCTATAATCCAACAATATTCAAAGTTTACTGTAGCTTTTTTTCTGCTTGCAAAGATGTTTGCAGAGGTTTCATGCAGCCGTTATTCACAAATAAAGACCAGATGCCGACTTTGATGTCGACCGACTCGCACATCCGTGCAGACAGAATGATCCCAGAAGTCTGAGGATCGTCCCTACATTTCTCATTAACTAGAACAAATTTGCCTAACAGAACATTAAATTTAGCAAACAACATGTTTTCTCTTTCTATAATTTTCTCTTAATTTTGTTTTATTTTGGGTGTAAACCAATACATTGAATCTAGAATAAAAGTTTGTATTATTATTTATGTCTGTGCATGTCTGTGCATAATTCACATAATTGTTATTGAAGAAAATATAGAAAAACAATATTCAAGTATTGAGAAATATGAATAAAACTAATACTTTACGGCTATTAAATATTTCTTATATATAGATATGTATTTATGTCATTTTATTACATATTAATGTTAATATGTATACTTATGTATATATATATATATATATATATATATATATATATATATATATATATATATATTCTTGTTAGTTAATGTATTTATTTATACAAAATAAATGTGCAAACAACACAGTTTAGTGTGTCTGATGAACAAAGTGTTTTCACCCCCAGTGGTGTCCTGAAATATATAAATGCATATGTAAAATTTTCACAATAAGCTTGATTTATACAAAGTATGTCAAACATTTTCAGATGGTTCAAATGTTTGTAGTGATTTTGATATATCACAGTCATAAAATACAAAACAGAAACGGCTGGTAACTATAAAATATAAATTTGCTTGTATGCCGATAAATTACTAAACTAAAATATTCTCCGGCTGCCCCTTGAAAATGTCTCCTCAAACATTTGAAATCTTGTGTGGAAGTTCCTCAATGGGATTTGAGACCGTTGACAGCCGGAGCGAGCACTGGATCCTTTTCACTCACTCAGTTTCATGAATGTTTCAAAAGCAAACTTTATTTCCTTGAGTCGGGGCACAAGATGTTGGATGTTTTCCTCTTGTGCAGCGTGCCAAGATGAAGTGAGTTCTTAATTTATGAGTACATAACAAGGAAGCTATTAAGCAAACATATTTCCCTGCTTCAGCTGGCATGAAAGAGCCACTGAGGGCAAGAAAGCAGACACTTTGGCTTTCAAAAAGATAATTGCCTAAATGTTTACAACTAACTCATAGCAAGAGTTTAAATTGCACTAACGGTTACACTAACAAAGCATCATTCAGCTCACAAATGCACCCAGCCTACAAATGACCCATTGTTCCATAGAAAGATAACAAAAGAAATTAAAAAGGCAACTTTTTCCACCTTTCATGGCAATACCAAGAGGCTATAACCAATTTAAGGAGTAATATTGCAGGATAGAATATCCAATTTCCACAAGTGGGGCAGTGGGAAGTATTTAGGCTAGTTGAAGTACATGTCTTAATGAGAAAAGACGAAAAAGAATCGGTGTGCATGATTTATGCAGTCTGCATGAATAATCATTTACGATCGCTGAGTCTAAGTAAGAAGCGTGTGGAAAGATGTAGAGAAGAGAAACTGCTTAAAAATTGAAGAGCGGTAGTTAAATGAATATTTAAGGGACAATGAAATATTTAGGGGAAACAAATGAGAAAAACATTTAAAACAGCATGATAAATAATAGCAAGAGGAAAGCTTCTTCTGCCTTGTTGGGTGGAAGCGGTTATCACAAGGCCTTCATAATTCGTGCCACGTGTGCTTCGGTCTGAACCTGGCCTTGGCAATTTGTTTTCCATATGCTGGTAGTTACAGGGGCACGGTCAGTATAAGGCTTAGGGCTGGCACGTGTGGGGGGAATATTAGGTTTTTGTTGAGTGTTTTGGATGGATGCCATGGGCCAGTCAGAATTTAATGCCTTGACTGGTCTGGAACAAGTAGAGGGCAGGACATTGGCATTGACTAGATGATGTTTAATGCCAGGGGGCCGGCCTACATCGCGAGAAATACGTAAAAACTGACTGTTAGGATTCCATAAGCAAGCTTGTTGCTTTGTAGCTCTAATATTTTCTGTAGAGCTTCACAAAATCTTGAAAAAGTTAATGGAAGTTATCATGGTATACATATTAAAAAACTGTAAAATTAATTGATTAAATGGAAAGATTTTGATAAGTTTAAGTAAAAGTGACTATTAATGTAGCAGTTTATTTATCTAATGCTACAATTTGACTGTATTTAACTAGTTTAGGTTTCGCAGGCTCATCCAGGCCATCGAACGTGTATAAAGCACAAATAATGAAGACGCAGCACAAACATACGCTTTAAGCATCGCCATGTTGGATTCCTTTGAATGAATTCTGATCGGTCGATTGGACATCTCGCATTAAGGCTGCAAACCGGTTCGGATTTCTAGCAGTTTGGAAAGACGTAAATTTTAAACAAGAAAATATAGTTATTAGGCTTGAAACTTTGATGTTGCAGTGAAAAGGTTCACAAAACAGCACAATAGCTTGAAAATGTATTTTTACTTTTAAATTTGTCTTTATGTAGCGTTTTGGATAAAGACTCATATCAATATGTGAAAAATTCTGTCATAAATCAATCACTGTGTTGTTGTTCCAAACTTGTTCCAACGTTGATTATTTGGTTGAACACAGAGAAACATTTTGACAAATTCTTGTCACCAAACAGTTCTTGGACCCCACTGACTTCTATAGAGGACAAAAAAAATCATTTTGAGCTGTCAAATTCTTCCAAATATAATTTTCTTTGTTCATCAAAACAAAGTAATGTATACAAATTTGGAACAATTAATAGGTGAGTAAATGTTGACAGATTTTTGGGGCCGTTGAAATATCCCTTTAATAGATTTTCCAAAAGTAAAACATTATTTTATAGAATGTCATACCACGCAGTTGCTCTATTGCTACTATATGTTTTAACAATGAGGACTCATAATTCATAAAAGGCCATACAATATTATTATGTATATTGTACGAATGTTTATTACACTTAATCAATAATTAGAAATTAAAATATAAAGATCTGTAATCGTCATCCTTTAAACGTTTCCTATTTCACAACACTTCATTGTGACAGTAAGTAGATCACTTATAGGTGTGTTTTGAGTTTTCTGGCACAAGTCATCTGCCCCCTGTTTAATTTCCATTTATCCAGATCTGATAATAATTAAATCAGCAAACAAATAATTAATTGAGTCATGAGAACAATTAGTTCAAAGACACCTTTGAGAATTGGCCGTGCATAGTCAATTGGTTAATTATCATACTCCAAAATAATTGAGTGGAGGAGGTCTTTGTTAGCGTGTGTATGTTTGTTTCAAGCGTACGTGGGTCTTTGTGCATGCGTTTACACATGCATGCTTGTGAAATGACTACATCAGCGATGTGTGAACAGTAGCTTTTAAATTAGTATATGCATCATCAAAAAGTGATAATCTTTACAGGTTTGACATAAGACCATCACACATTAACTTTGTTAATATGAAAAGAGATTCATTTTCTTGACCGTACACGCCGCTTATCACTGTAATTTTTTAGGTCACCACCCATAAGACCCTGATTGATTTTCTGTTTACTTCAATCATTGCATGTTTCATGTAGTCTTGACAAAAGTAATGCTCTGACACCCACGTTTAACTCTATTATAACACTTGCTGAAGGTTGTGACACTAATCGCGTTGACCTACACAGCCCATACATCAGACCACGTCTCTTCTGACTGTATGCTGTATCAGGGGGCCATGGGGCCATGAGGCAGAGCGATAGGAGCCGTCACTGTAACCCTGCCCACGGTCTGAGATCATTACCCCTGTGACTGATGTCTGGGGCAGCTCGAAGTGAATGTGTTTATTTCCCCGTGAAGGGGGCGGATGCTTCGGCCCCACGAGCATCCCTTCACGTTCAGTTAGAATGGTCATGCCTCTTGCGTAAAAAAGTGGCTCATCCTCCATCCTTATTTGTGGGGTGTTTCAACTATGCATGGTGTGCTTTATATTAGTAAAGAGCAAATGTTCTGTTTTCTATTTTTGTTCATTTAATATTAAATTAATAGATGGATTAAATTAAGTCCATGTCTACCTTAGGCTGCATGATTATGACAAAAATCATAATTGATTATTCACCTTGATATTGAAATTACGATTATTGTTGTCGAGAAATAGATTAGACATTTAAGTTTTTAGATGTTTAATAACTTTCTGAGAAGCAGCTCCATAGTGAATTCTCCAAAACTTAATAATATAATGCAAATAACAAATAATAATGGCATTTTATGACAACACAATTGGATAGCTGTGATTAAGGCTTTTGGCGATTAGAAAATTGTTTCACCCGTAGTTGTATTCCCAATTTATTGTGCAGCCCTAGTTCACCTGCATTGTTTGGTTATAAATTTTTTAAAATATCTGTTTTTGAGAATTTTTCAATTAAAGTGTTGTAAGATGTTGTTCTCTGAAGGCTGGTTGTGTTTATGTTTAGACTGTTAAGACTGTAAACTCATTATGTAATTGTGCATTTGTTTGTAAATTTATCTGCAACAATGGTAAAATTGTCACTTGATATTTCTCAAATATGATTGGGCAGTAGTTCTGTGATTTTCTTGTTCGTTCATCTATATATGACACAGAATGCAAAGTAAGGCAAGTTTTCTTTTAATTTAAACCCCAGGTTGGATTTTAAACATAAGTCAGGTTTTACTACTAAGGTGAACTGTGGCATTACTTGATACGCTTTTAGCCACTGTGTAGTACTTTCAGATGGGCTCATAAAGCAAAATAATAGTAGTTTTTGCATCTAAAAGATGGTCACACTCAAACCAGAAACTAGATACCTGATGACCAGAAGAGACAACTCCTAACCTGATGTCCAAAATTCTTTATTTCACAGATTCAGCATTTTATGCACTGTTCAATTCATCAGTTTATGACCCTGTGATTAAAATCTCTGGACCTTTTACCAAAAGGATCATTGCCAGTGATAATAAATGGGATCAGGTCAGAAACATAGGGACGATAGTGTAGTGACACCTTCAAGGTAAAGCTGATAGTGGATGGTCAGCATTGAGAACAATGGACTGTGTCTTGTACCTTAAAACGTGATGAATGAATAAGATTTTCAAGTATAAAATAAATGGCTCGATAATAAAGTCCGTTCAGAAATAACAACTAGAGTGGCGTAAAATAAAAGATTTTAAGTTTTGAGTGACCTTGTAACTGTTAGGATTTCTATTGATGTACTGTAGTTAGGTTTTGCTGTTTGTTTTTGAAATATAACATTTAAGATGTACTTTTTAGGAATGAGCAGTGATTATTTGTGATTCACGTTTAGAATGAAAGTTTGTGTTTACATGTGTTTGTGTACTTATTGTGTGCATATATTGTTTCTTCATTTTAAATATAAATACATGTTTACTTCAATTTGAATTATATACATTTATTTTTATTGATAACTTTATTATAATTTTAATATTTTAAAAATATTTATACATGTTTGAGTTCATAAATATAATTTTCTAATACACAGTACAGAGACAAATATGATGTAAACATTTTTTCTAAACTTTCTAAACTTTTATTCTGAATGCAAATTATCACGATTAATCGATTGATTGCCCAAGTACTTTATTTAATAAATTATTTTAAAAGCATTGGACCATATAGTTTCTTATATACAAGCATATATTTGCTTAAAATACAAAATACTTATTAACAATACAAATCACATTTTATTTATACACAAACTTTTGAATGTGATTAAACATACTTCGCCAATCGAATGGCTGCCTGTGTATTTTATTCAATAAATAATTACAAAAATGCAATCAAAACTAAACAAACTCGACAATGTATTATTAATTTACCGTTTAATCTCTTGCCCATTTTACATTCATCAAACTTTAACTCAAAATTTTTCTAAGAGAGTATTTTTACTTATACTTGTCATGTCTATACAGCGCTATGCATGAATATGCTTCAAAATTGAGCACATTAATCAAATCATTCAGACAGACAGTTGTGATGAACATTAAAGTTCATCGCCAGTGGAATATTCCCTTCATAATATTGGCTCATTATAAATTGTAGTTATTTTAGGGATTTGACGTGGCAGATTCAATGTAAAATTAAATATAAATATGAATATAAATAAATCTGAAAGAACAAAGCCCCATGTGAACAAGATCTGGGAAAAACAAGAGAAAAGCAACGTTTGTTCCTTTCCATCTCAGCGGTTTGTCTGTCTGTCAGAAACACAACTCCGGACGTTTTTGTAGGCTTGACAAGCGTGCTGTCAGCGCCTTGCGTTTGAAGTTTCATTGCTTTGACTTCAAAATACTCAGGATACAAGCGTAAGCTCCGTTTGAGCTGATCCATGTGGGTAAAGCCCATTGACAACCACCAATCCATTGATCTGTAGCAGGGGACTGAACCCGATGGCAGAGCAGCTAAACTTATAATTGCGTTTGCTGTCGTCCGCATCATAAATGTTTAACCAATTACCTGCACATGAGGCCAAATAAACATTAATGGCGAATTCACACTAACTATCTCGTCGTTTTTTCAGGTCCCATAATGAATTTATCATATCCTACGTACCTAACCAAAAAAACACTACAAAAATACTTACTGCTTCCTTTCTATAAAGGAAAAAGATGAAATATTTTCTCTCTGGTTACTGAGACCTCTTTCTGTATTTCAAGTGATACTGACCTAAAAAGTTTGATCAAAGCCTGTTGGAACCCCGCCGCCTGCAGCAAGCAATAAATTGGACCATTCGATGTTTTCGCACCGACAAATTATCCTCCCGAGTCCTAACATTCTTGGTAGCAACTCAATTAAATGGAGGCAGACGTAGTGAGCATTCAACATTTAATGTTTAATAGCTTTTTCAATATTTTACCATCCCAAACCCTAGTTAGAATGGAAATGCTCTATTTCATGAAAATAATAACTATTTGCTTATAATTCCCACATAAACGTGGAGTTTGCACGGTGTACGTGACATCTGCCTGAGATGGTTCTCCTTCTGTTTAAATCCCCGCAGGCCGTTCTGTCGTGTTGAAGTGGCTCACAGCATCGCTCCTTTCATGTGGCTGTTAAAAGACAATATTTCTCCTTTATCGTTGAGGATATGCTTTCTCCTGACGCTTTTTTCAGCTGTGTGCAGATGATCTAAAAAAAATTGGACTGAAAGATGGAACAAACTAACAGTCTCAGAAAAGTTTAATCTTAACTTGTATATGCTGCAGTTGATCTATGTGTGTACATAGTTTACTTTTATACATATTATTTTATATATAAAGTCACTTTTATTTAATGGTGTATTTAACTGAATTCAATTGTTAAAGGTATAGATTCTGTAATTAATTTCTCAAGCTGTCCAAAACTGACTGATGTTAAACGTAAAATTTGTTATTTTAAAGAATTTAGGAAAAAAACTGTTTGGGGCACTTGGACTATTTTATCTTTTTCACAATTGTTTTCAAGTGTGCCCCAGAGCATATTAGTTGCCAATATTCTTCCAAATGTCTTTTTTTCTATTCAACAGAACAATTCAACAAAATACCCCAAAAATTAAATCTGTATGCACATTTTTTATAAGATATTTGCAAGAATGCTTGTAACCAATTTTTAACCAATGGAGTTCTTGGACCCCATCACCTACCATACTGGGAAAATCAAATGTATAATTTTCTCTTCTGTAAAACAAAAAGTAAGGTATTAAAGGATAGCAAAAAGTTCTGAGCCTCTTTTGCAAAAATGAAATTACATTTATGAATGGTCTACCCAGTGTTTTTAAATCTTAGAAATGGATAGATATTCTACTTTTGATTTCTACAAAAAATTATAAATCCTCTGGGTTCAGAAGACATAAGGGCGAGTAGCTCTTTAGGGCTCTTAACAGGTAATGGATTGTATTATCAGCAATGCCTTGCCTGTCTGATGCCATTGAACGGCTTGCTGATGCTATCTTGGGAAAGGCCTAAATAGATGACATGCTCCCGTTGAATTATGGGGCCACGAAAATAATCACATCAAGATGTATGTGTCTGTATAACATATCTGCATTGCCCCTACCCATCCATCACTTCATCAAAGAGCCAAGGTTCTGGAGTGACGGGTATATGTGCTTAAACTCTCATTGTTTTGGGAGAGGGCATGTTATATTAACCCTTGGAAATGAAGTTGTGGCAGCCGGATTTTTAACGCTGACTGATCTAAGTGCTTTTCAAGCATCATTTGTCACAAACGGCCGGATGGTCGGGCGGTTTGACGTGAAGATATAACTGATCTTCATAACTAGAAACTTTATGGTCCTAGACAGCCATTTGAATTCATTTTGGCCTGTGTGACGGTATGAAGGGTTTTTTAAATTATGAATGTTGATGTAAATAGATTTTATTATTATTACTTGATATCTGATTTGCATATTTATTTAATAAATGTGCTGTGCAATCCATAACATAATTTTTAGTTTTTATAAGGGTTTTTTGATTTTATTAGCTGTATGTTTTTATAAATAGTACTACTCAACTATAGTTACTCAAATTCTTAAAAAGATGTTTGCATATTACTCTCTTAACATTTTAGGGTTTGCAAAACATAAATAGATCATAGAATAATTAATATTTAAATGTTTGGTGCTATCAGTAAACATCATTTTTATTGCACTATATACCAATTATAAAGACTTATTAGCTGTCAAGATGTTATGCATAAGAATTCAGACCTGCTATCACTAAACCTCAACCCTGTATGAACGTTAAATGTTGTGTTGCACATCCCCAAATGTTGTGTTTTGCATCTACATGATGCATTTAATGGAAATAACTTATGTAATTACATTTGGAAATGAATTCTTACGGTATATTTGTTTTTATGTTGGTAAATTTCTGAAATATATCGCCTTTTGACTTAAATGTGTCAACATACGCTTCCGAAAGGCATCGGGTTTATAAGATTACCAAAGCAGTCAATTAAATTAGTGAAGCACATAGGAGACATAAATAACGCCAGACGGGTTGCGAGCGAATAAACCTTCTAGCAAAATATCAGCTCAACAACCCATTTATTGCCCTACAACAACATCATAATCCCACTGTCTCCAGGGTTAAGTGAAATGCCAATACAGTATTGACAAAATGTCAGTTCTATTTCTCTAGTGCTCAGTAGTTGCTTACAGACATCGCTTCTAGTTGAGCTGTGAAGGTAGACACACAAGTTTATTACTCAAGGTCAAGCCGCCGTGTGCGTGACAGGCTCAGGTTGCGTTGATTCATGTGTGATACGAAAAAAGAGTAGCAAAGACTTGAATTTGCTAAAATTAAACTTTTAAAAATGTGTTTAAAACATATTGTAAATGTATAAAAAAATCATTCTTTGTTTAGATTTCATAATGATGTGTATTTGTGTTTCACTTGAAAACAGATGACCAGAATGTTGTATAATGCAAAATAACCCGTTTTTGAAGCAAAGTTTGAAGAAAAGTTTTGTTTCGGCAAACTGACCTTGACCTGAACTTTTTAACAACATGTTTACAATGATTTTAAATGTATTTAAAATTATTATTGTAATTTTCCTTTGATATATATTTCATTTACCTTTTCAGTAAATGGTCAAATTCATATAAAATGCAAATTCCCTCATTTTCCACATTTATTTTAAAGACAAATTTCAATAATCGTAGCAACCAACGTTGACATGAAACTTACATTGGTTAAGGTGTGGTTAAAATGTACTTCAAACATAATTGAAATCATTCTTTTTTGAGATTTCAATAATCAAATGACTAAATTCCTTTCAAATGCAAAGTGAATCGTTACCAACAATTCTTTCAAGTTTTAGGAATCATAGTTTTCAGCAAACTGTTGTTGACCTGAATTGTAAAATTTTATCAACGTAATTTTTGTTTACGAATTAACTTATTAACAATGTATTAACTGATTTTAAACTGATTTTAAACTGATTTTATTTACTGGTGTGTATATTTATGTTTCACGTCACAACCAAACACATTTTTTAATGTACATAATGCCAAATTTCCAACATTTGTTTTCAAAAAAGGTAGGACTTTTGAAAACTGACGTTGACCTGGGGTTGACCTTTTGGATTTCACAGCACTCCCTTTGTAAGACTGCAGTTCTCTGGGCTATTTTATTGTTCCATTGTTCATTAAAATCGGACCTTTCCCAACTCTCCGAGGTAGCTGCAGAATTGCAGATCTCTCTATTTCTCTTCTGAGAGTCTGTCCGGCTCTATAGCAAGGCAAGAATCCACTGGTTTTGGCGCTGAATGCAGCTGTGAGTGGGAATTGGCAGTGGTATAACAGCTTTTATTGCTTCACATTGGCTCAGTGGGTTTGAGACTACCACTGTGCATAATTAACTGCCAATGAAATGTTCCCTTGAGTCAATCTGTCTGCTTTATTAACAAAGTAATGTGGTTATGCTTTAATTGGCTCTTTTATTGGAAGCCAAATGAGATCAAATGATAGAACACATGGTTACAAAGAGGAGACCATTAGTGGTCACAAGCTCTATAAGTAGATGTTAGGGAAGGCGTAATATCCTGATCTCCTGCTTGTCGTGATTGGTTTTTGTTTGTTTCTGAGGCATGAATATGTTCCCTCAGAAAGTGACACGTTTGGATTTGACTGGGGTTTGTTTAAAGTAGTTTGTTTGAATTGATTCTCAAGTTTAATCGCAGTTTTGCAACTGTTTTGTTACATTGCATTTACATCTAGTCATTTAGCTGACGCATTTATCCAAAGTGACTTACAAGTGATGTTCACAAAAGAAGCATTCCAAAAGCTTTCAAGGTGCTAGTGTTGATGCGTAAATGGATGAGCGAACTATACTAGTTATGTCAGGGTTTGAAATGAAATTTTTTACTTGGTCGCAATGATGTTCACAACTTCACATAGTAAGGAGCGCCAGTCAAATTTTGGAGCAACCATTTAAAAATGAAAAATACTATGGCCTGTCTAAATACCTCTAAAAAAATGATAACAACTCTATCATTTAAACATTCAGATGATGACCACGACTGGCCTATGATTTTCCTGAAATTCTATTTTATTATCTTAAAACCACAAACACCGTTATATGCAAAGCGAATCGATACACACATGTTCTTCTCAAGACTGTAACAAACCTGCTCTCTTAAGACAGGTCACATCACACTGGCACAAATGTTCCCAAATAAATTTTTAGGTCGTACAAGTTACATTTCGAGAGCAACCAAAATGGTAGCAGTGTCATAGCTATGCATGATAGCATAAACAAAAGCATACAGTTGTTGTTTGGGCTGTTTAGGCCATAGAGATTGATCCCAAAAATAAAGTTTTGTCCCTACGAAAATAAAATATGTTTTTTTCTACACTTTAAAAGATGTCTCGTAATGTTAATGATTTGGCTGCTGCGACACAAGAAAAATACTGTAAGATTGTGTGTCTATGGCAAAATCCTGTTGTACAATACAATATAATTACACTACGATGTTATTTTACACCTGAATTGTTTATATAAATAAATATTTCTGTGTGTAGACATTTTTTACTCTAGTTTAATAATACTTTAAAAATTCAGTGTAATAACGATGAAATCATGTATTGTTAGTGATTTTTATTTGAAATCAATAAATAAACACATAGTATACATCATTGTTTTGTAAGTTAATCCTGTTATAAATCTATAGTACTATAAATAAGCTTAAATTATGTAAAACTATGCATTGGACTAAACAATGTTATCTTTTACAGTGTGTAATTTCATATATTATTATTTAATGTACAATCAGCATTGCATAGCAGTAAATATTTAAGAAAACTACTTCATTTTGATCAATAATATCTGTGCTTTAGTATAATATTTAAAACATAAAGACGTCTGCTGGTGAAGTTTATGTGTATCGGTGCACCTGTGCATTTTTCTCATAAAAGCAGTCATTCTGACATGTCCTGAAAGCAGTGTAATGTTGAGTTAAAAAAACCATCATGCCATATAATTGATTACATCCCTTCAAGGTCTTTTATGAGTTAATTGAATCGAAATACAAACATATTACATCTTCACAGTGACAACTTTGCTCAGGCGTGATTCAAAACCAGCGTTTGCTGTAGCTGAAGGTTTTACCTGAGGCAGAAACCCCTCTCACAGTCTCATAGCCATAGAAAAATGAGAAAGATTCAGATTCATGGTAGATTAATCTTATTTCATGATGATCCACATACGATACGTTTATTCTTTGAGACGATATCATAAATCATAGCACAAATTTTATTGTCATGCGCTTCTTTCCCTAGCAACACATCCTCATCCTTGAAAGGTCACAAAAGTTTTGTACCTGCTCAAATTACTGCTTGCAAGTGGAAGCCACTGCTTCCAAATCATCATTTGGCACTATGTTAACACCATGAGGCTGAATTTGTTGAATTACCCCAAAAATCTACTGCATCTATGAAGGCAATTTTTCCCAGAGTACATTCGACAACCCCTCCAGTGACATCAAACGCACCTTTAATGGTTCAGGTGTATATAAATGCTTGTCCTGTGGTGAATTTTGCAATCATTGATTTTTGGATGTTGTTACTCTAAAAACCAGGTGCAAATCAACAGAGAATTACCACACAATCCTCTGAAAATAATGCATCATTAGCATCCTGCCAGAGATAGATGGCCACTTTCCGCATTAACTGGTGGCCACCAGAGAAAGGACCTGTGGGCTTGCTTTCCAATGCTCTTTGGCCTGCAAGCTGACCTGCCCTGTTATTTAACAGTCAGAAGGCCACAACCTAGAAAAAAGCCCTTTAAAAGCGACCAACACCAAAGACTTGGCAGCAGAACCATAGTCCCATCCTCCCCAAAGAAATTAGGGCCAGTAATCATTCAAAGGGCGAACCTTTGTGAATGCTTCATTGCAATGGATGCATACTGCACGTCCTCCGTTGAGTTTCTGCATACCTGCCCGTCCGCATCACGACCATGGTTCCAATTCTATCAAGCGGCCCTCTGCTCGACGGGTCAAAAGTGACGGATGGCACCAGATTCAGTAAGAAGGTTAAATTTAAACACGGCGCGAGTCAATGAGGGAGAATAGCAACTGCTAAATCATTGTCAGGGAAACGAATGATAAGGTATCTTAGGACAACGAAGAGCATGACAGATCGGGCGCAATCTCGCGCATCTTAATCACCCGCTGTCTGTCTTGCCTGGCATTCATCTTTATTTTGCATAGACATGCACATATTCCGCCGCCTCTTGAATGGATGTATCAGCTTGTCCACGAGTGTCACACAAAGCTTTATTTAAATTGTACATAGTGGGGTTCTTTGTTGTGCGCCCAGATGATGAATGGAAAGCTATAATCATGACAAAAGATCTCTCAGCTGCATTGAGCGCCTGTAGTGTGTGAGAACGAGAGACCTCAGATGTTAACTGACTGGTAACATTCAATTTTGTATTAATAGGAAAGATTTGAATGAAACGCTGTCATTTAAAGCTTTTATTGTAATTATTCATAGTTATTTGTAAAATGTAGACTTTTATTTGATATTTTAGGTGTTTTTTAATACATTTGGTTTGCCATTAAACAAAATAGATCAAAACATAAACAGTGGATGTAATTAACAAATGAGCCCTGATTTTATTATAACTTATGATAATTTACTCTCCCTTTTTCATTCTAAACTTGAAACAAAATAAGATATTTTGAAGAAATATCTTATTTATCGTTGGTAACAACATCACCTCAATACACTTCCACTGTATGGACCAAAACGCAGTAGATTTTTCTATAAATATCTTCTTACGTCTTCCACAGAAAAAAGGGAAGTCATAGAGGTTTAAACATACCATACCAACACCTACTAGTTCTCATCAAGTAAAAACCGCAAAGCTAGTAAGATTCACAGGCCTCTTGTAAATGCTTGACTTGTTTTGCAAGAGCATGTTGGAAAGGCATGCAATACTGTCAACAAACGATTTTAATTAGCAGCCGAGTAGGTCTTTCGTCTCATTTGCAACCAAACATACGAGAGTGCTGTTTTACAAATCTGTCGCACCTGTTGTAGTAATTTCAAAAACACACAAGTGAGAACAAACAGAAAATAAGCCGGAGAACGCAAGGAGCGACGGTGGCATCTTGACAAGTCTTTAAGTAATTCCTTCAAGAACAAACACCCCGGGGCTTCCTGGCTTCATTGCTTAAGTTGTTGAGAAGATATTCTCGCACGGTGCGATGAGAGGGACACCCTTCTTGCTTGTTGTGAGCAAGAAACCATGTTGTATAGAAAAATAAAAGTACCGACACACATGTTTTGCACTTTAATGATGTGTAATGCAAATATGAAAATAATTTCTCATTTATTCACCATCATGTCATTCCAAAATAGTATTTATTTATTTTAAAGAGAGAGTTCCCCTTAAAATAAAAATTCTGTCATTATTTAGTCACCTTCCAGTTGTTCCAAATATATAACTTTGTTCTGATAAAAACAGGGATTTGACCAGTTTTTGACCATTGACTACCATAGTAGAAAAACAAATGTAAGATATCATATATTGTATAAACACAATATAAGATATTTTGAAAAATGTAGGACGAAGTAAGCAATTCATGACAGAATTTTTATTTTTAGTTGGACTGTCCCTTTGAAGAATGTTGATAACCAAACAACAGTAGTTCCCTTGAAAAAAGCAGAGACATTTCTCCAAATATTGTCTTTTGTGTCTTACATTTGTCTCAGTTGTATACAGTATGTAAAGGATATGCAACAATAAATTATATAAAGATTATATAAAAAAAAAGAAGTTTACCGACCCAAGCCCCATAGAACGATAACCTCCACCTACTTATATGTAAACACTGAGTGTCCAGAAATCTCAAGGACACCTCAGCTCTCACAGATTAAACAGTATTCCCTCTCGGACAAACATCCCATTCCCAAAACCGCCAAGCCAGAGGAAAACAAGCCCCCCGCACAGACCCCTCTCCACGCCTGTCAGAAGAGTGGGGGAGAGTCTCTGGCCTGAAGGGAAGACCAGACAGTGAAATAATCTTTAATCTCTGTCCCTTCCAGGCACCGGCAACACCTGTTATCCTTGATGGTGTTGTTCAAGAGGGCAGCACAGACCCTTGTTTTAAGCCTGGTAATTATTGTCCTAATTATTCACATAGGTGCCGGGTGATTACAAACGCTCGTTCAGGTGAACGCGTCCCGCACAGCACCAGATGAGACCGATGCGGCTCGGTGGAACAGTTGGTACAGTCCCTTCTTTCCCTTCCAGGTATTGACCTCTTGCGTTGTTTGCAATCTGCACTCGGGGAGCGAAACAACACGCAGAAACTTTTAATTGCGCAAAACACCGCTCAAAGACACAGGCTTGAGCCATCTGTTTAGATATACATGCGTTCTCCCGTCCCCTGTGAGTGGAGGATGTGTTGTTTTTACAAAAACAAAAGAGTAAAAGGGTTCTTAGTGTTGTTTTCCTCGGAAAACGTTTTGTGCACAAAAAAACAACACATTCTGCGTTTGGGCTCCATTCAGTGATGAATTGTTTGTTGAAAACATTGTAAAACAAATGACATACGAGCGGTGCACTCCGGTGCATGTCTTTCGTAATCCTATAAATATTTCACAAATCTAATGATTATTTTTGTGTTTAAAATACTGTATATTAATATGGTGCCTTTAAGCAAGATTTAACTTACTCGGACTAAATTCATGGTGGGAGACCATAGTTAAAGATTTCTTGTTCTCTTTGTTGAAAGTGTTCATGAATTTTTTATTGTCAACCGCCAGTTTTGAGGCAATTAACCAGTAGTCCAACACTCTGTACTATTATTGTCGCAAAAACAGGATTTTATTATGTGGAATAATACCAAATGCTCATTATTAAAGAAAAATATGTAGATGTTAACCTCTCATTTCAGCACACAGACATCAAAATACGAACTTATGTCTTTGTATGTTTGAAGTGAAATGTAGATGAATAAATGTTTTTTTTCACCTTCTGACAATTGAAAAAGATATTTAGAAGGATGTTGGTAATCAAACAATATTTGGCCCCATGGACACAAAACCACAAAGATCAGAAAAGTCTTGCACTTATAAAGTGGCTTAAAGGGATAGTTTATTAAAAACATAAATCTGTCATTCTTTATTCATCCTCATTTCAGTCCAAAACCTGCATGATGCTTTTCATCTTTAGAATACAAAAAAATTTTTTTAAAGTGTCTTAAACATGCATATCTTTCAGACCTTTTATATTCATTTAACCTTTTTTCTTTATAAAGAAGCTTATAATGAGAAGAACCTGTTCTGTGGTTAAAGTTTCTTTATAAATAAAAAAGCCAGAACGGTCAACACTTTATTTTATTCATACAATAGTAAACTTTTCTAAAAGAATTTGAAAAAGGACCAAAACAGTACAATTGTGCACAATTAAAAAGCTGCGGTGCTCAAAATGATGTTACCACTGGCATTATGAGGTCAGACTACAAAAATCATTGGCACATTCTTAATCTGCGTAATGCCATTTACAACATTTTCCCTACGTGTTGATATGGATGCCAGTTGGCTATAAAACGAAACAAATCAGAGCTGTTTAATGACCACTTTGAGGAACTGCTGTAAGTGTTTGAGTAATATACAACAGATCAAAAGGTTAAGTGAGAACGCAAACGGCACATTTATCCTTTTAAGACTGTTTGGCAAAAATTGCTTCATTTGACAGCATTAATGTCCATCCTCCTTTATCATTCAGACTACCTGAATTATAAATATGAACTTACGCTCGGCCCGGCCTGCCTCAAATCCCCGGTGGTCACTCTGTGCTTGCGCGGCGAATGATGAAGCGTTCAAACGTCGGGGACGTAAGTGACAATGACACTACAAAGCGAGACAGGACCTCATTATATCGTAGAGCTGTTAATGATAAAGCGTTGGGGGTCAAATGGGAATGCCTGAGTACACCTCATGTCTTGAAGTAACCAGGTTAATATATTAAAATTCTGATTATGTTTTTGGCTCAAGAGAAGTTATGTGTAGACCATTTGTTGCTTTTGCGATGCCCATTTCTTAGTGTTGTTGTGTATTTTCTTTTAAATTTAAGGTGGGGACTTACTAAAGGGTCATAAAAAATTTTAAATAGGAATTTTCTTTGTGTTTATTTTAATATATGCAATGTACTGTTTGGTTATATAGGGGTGTTGCTACAACTTTAAAAATTAAATAAAAATGACCGCAATTAATAATTTTTTCTGTTTTTGCAAATATTTCTGATTTTTAAAAAGGTTATGGGATTTTTTTAGGAAAAACATATTATTTATGTAAAGAAAATACTTTGTTTTGTGACGCATGAATTAATTTGATTTTAATTGTTAATTTTTTAGGTATACTTAGATCAGAACTTTTGGTCATGAGTACTGATTTTACCGTTTTTATGTCCTAGTGAATGACAGATGCCGAATTTAATGCGTCGGCTTTATATAACTGATATATAAACTCTTTAAATACTGTTAACTTTTTTCAGATAAAGTTATACTATAGATGTTGCCTTATCTGTGTTTTTATATGTTACATTTTTACATTATGTATTTAATATGTAATATATTTGATATAACTATTGTTTTAACAGAGTACCAAGTACTTACAAATGTGTATTTTAATACAGTGAACATTTCCATCCTACTCATTATGAACATGCTCACATGTTGACCTCATCAATTGAGATTGGTTTGAAGGATTGGCGAAATTTAGTGAGAACGGATGAAGAGGGAAATGAGATTTTCAGCTAATACAGATCTCCAGACTATCAATCTAAGTACCCGTTTTTTTATTTTTGCCTTTTTTTAGATATACCATTTAGCTTTGACCTGTTTGAAGACCACCCTATAATTTCCTTATAAGATTTGTTTTCACTGAAAATGTTGCTTTCATAGTGGAATAAATTTAAGTGATGTTTATAGAACAATAGAAAATGTTCTAATAACATAAGCAGAAAAACATTGTCCTAATTTTTACAATTATAAGTTATACTTTAACATGATTTTTTTGTATTTTTATTGGTTTTGACATATTTGAAGTAATTTCCTTATTAATAATGTTGCTTGAATTGTGGAATACAATGAGGTGACGTGTATAGAACATTAGGAACATTCTATTTCTGTAAAGAAAACTTAATCACAACAATGTGTGAACAAAATTTATTTTAATTGTTAATTCTTGCAAAGTTTAACTTTGTAAAGTTAAAATTTTTTTATTGATAATGATGCTTGAATAGCAAAGTACAAATGTAAGGAAAACATTCTATTTCTGTAAACAACCTTAGGACAACTAAAATACAATAAGAAATTACATTCTGGGAGAGTTCTGAAAACCAAAAACTGTTTTCATCTCTTTAAATATTTGTTCACCATGTCTATCCGCAAGGGAAATGTGCTTTTATTATGGCCAAACTTGCAATCTTTCTGTTTGGCCACTGTCTTTGTCCCTTCGGCCTGTTTGTCTGACAGCGGTCACATGTCATAATAGTCGGCCCGGAGTGCTTAGGTCCAAATACCTAAATTACTCTGCGGTACATCAGAGCTGTCCAAAGATCTCCTTCCATCATTCAAGTGCAGAAACATATCCCCCTCTCTAGTCTTTCTACCCTTTTCTACTTTTCATCCGTCTGTTCTCTCTCTCCGGTCCCAAATCCATGGCGGTATTATGTGAAACAGATTGCTCGCCACGCATTTAAACCCACAGACCACCTCGAGAAGAGCCGAGTCCAATGACAAACATAATTCTTCAAGGAAGTTCGGAAAGACTCGTGCAGGAAATAGAGCCGGGCGACGGGGTGCCTCGAAAAGGTCAAGATTTGCTGTTTGGAAGCCCAGCTTAAACGTAAATGCTCTGTAATACCGGTTCTGGTGATTGCTTTACTCTCTAGACAATGTCAATTTTGTGGAAGGAGTTGCAGATTAAGTCGCCGGCGTGTCAAGGGCCCTCGTAAGTGCCGGTGTCTAGTCTTGGAAACGGGTCCTAAAGCCCATGCCTATTACTGCAGGCACCCACAGGACAGATGTTTAAAGCTTAGGGGCGCAATGGAGAATAATAGCACATTAGATTCCTAATGCCTCCGCTGATGCTGTGTTCATGCGGGAGGGACATCTCTTGTGGTCCAAACACCTTGCCCCTCTTTTCTCATCCCTCCCCGATCGTTCTTATTTTTCAACTCCATCTCTCCTATGAAATCCTACCCCCGAGCAAGACGCGGCGCTCGCCATTCATCAAGATATGACCCGCTCAAAAGAAGCAGAGGAGACAATGGGCTAATGAACTCATTAAAGTGTGTGTGTGTGTGTGTGTGTGTGTGTGTGTGTGTGTGTGTGTGTGTGTGTGTGTGTGTGTGTGTGTGTGTGTGTGTGTGTGTGTGTGTGTGTGTGTGTGTGTGTCCGCGAGTGGGCGGACACGGACATTTGCACAGGTGTCCGGGTTTCAATGTAAATGTTTGTGTGTATAAAAGGGACGCTTCGGTAGAAAAATGGGGAGAGGATGTAAAATCATTAGCCCCACCTTACAGTTCAAATTGCGCACATCCATCATCACAGATATGATAGCTGTTTAAAGCCCTGATATATATGTACTTTATGTTTGTATTCCAAGAAAACTGACTTTGATGAAGAATTAGTCTAGGTTCAGATTCATCATTTTAGAATTGGCCCCATTTGTTTAGATTAAAACATACAGTTGTGTAAGTACAGTATATGTGACACATGATGGCCCTTTAGTCATGTGTTTTCTTAAGCTTTACCTTTTTGTATGGAAAAATCTTTTATTTGCTGATAATAGGCAGCGTGGGGTGGATTTATATAAACCCTGATATTTATCTTCAAACTATTAATTAAATACAATGTAAGATGTAAAAAGATGTTGTTGTTTTATATTGTGTTAAAGAACAGTTACAATTTGTATAAATATTGAGTTTTATTCCCTTTTTAATAAAAACTAATTATGAACAAAACATTTCTCTGTTTATAAATATTTTAACATTAAATACTTTTACTAATGCCATATTTAAATAAAAATGTCTTTAAAATTTTATTTGAGTCAGCACATTGTACTTAAATGGATAATTGTATTTGCCATAAATAACAGATTAATAAATGAAAAGCAACTATTGTATCATATGTTCAAAATACAAGTTAGCTAGTGAATTATTGAGCGTTAAAATTATTACTTATAACTTATATAAAAACTTTTAAGTTTGCAGATTTTGTTGTTGTGCTACAAAGTCAAACCGTGATACATCAACATTTTATATAAATTATCTTTTATTTTTAAGAGGAAATGAAAGAAAGAAAGCAAGCAAGCAGTTTAACATATACAGCATATGTAAACACATATGAAGTATTTTAGTTTGTAACAAAGCCATTTTGTGTCATCATATACTCTCATAGTAGTTTTTTTTCTCAAATGTCAATGGTGACACAAAATGACTTTGTTACAAACTTTTATTAAACATTTTTAAATATTAAATCTTTATTTGTGTTCAACACAACAAAGAAATGTATATAGGTTTGTAATAACAAGAGGCTGAGCAAATGATACCAACATTTGAATTTTGGGTGAAGCATTTCTCTAGTTGTCAAAAAAACGATTAGCAAATAAGTCAAATCAAGCAGACTTTATATTATACTAAATAACAAAATTTTTATAAATAATGAATTGTAATTATGAGCATATTTCTTACTGGGTTTGTAAAATTATCCAGATACGCCTTCATTAAATAACATTGCGGTCAGTGCTCTGGATCAGTCAACTAAAATGTCGCCGTAACATATAAACGGTGTGTTCCACGCTGAGCTGTTAACTTTATTTTACATCCTTGTGTCTACATCTGTAAGGTAGATGATTCTTCTACAACCCACCACCCCCTTCCTTTAGAGACCCCTTACATCCCACGTGCCCCACCTGGGGCTGAAGATACACCTTCATGACAAGAGGCCGAGGGTAATTCACACCCTAGGCTTAATTAATCTCATGTCTGATTTGATGAATGGCTCCCAAATACTGCTGTAATGGTGCGATATCTCTGAGCTCAGAGCCTCTGGTGTTGACAGAGACTGTGTGAAAGTCAAAATGTAGAATCGCTCTCTCACTCTAGGCTTTGTTTGCAAAGTTCCTCTACGCTGCCGACCACACACACATTCACACGTGGTATGAATGCAAGGACCGTTCTCCCACCTCACGCTGTGTTACTCAGTTTTGACAAAAAATGATTTGTTGTCTGTAAAGAATAAGCGTCAAGCCTCGGGGGGTAAATACATTAGCGTGAGTAATCTAATGTTGATCTATCTAATGAGAGGTGCTTAAATGATTTTAAACATACTACTCTAGTTACACATTTGGGATGCATCGAAGTTGACTCTACAGTGTGTGTAAAGCCATCTGTATAGCAAGGTCATGATAATGGATGGTTGTTCATTGGTTAATTACCTGTACATCGGGCTAAATCCCTCAAATAGCATTTATAGACTGTTGTGGAATCTGTCTGTTCTGATAGTAATCCCGTTCTCTTAGATTCAGACCTTTGACCTTGATGTTACTAATGTCATGATTTACCGGTTGATCAGTATTGTTCAACACAGGTTAAATAATAGTTTACCCAAAAATGAAAGTTGTCTCATATAAACTGTATGGCTTTCTTCATTTTGCAGTAAACACAAAGATATTTTGAAGAATGTTGTTTATCAAGCAATAATGGTCCCATTTACTTATTTGTATAAACACAAAACCAAAATCTCTTCTTAATAATTCTTTTCACAACATGAAGCTGAATAAGTGATGGTGGTAACCTAAAAAAAAACCTTGCAATGTTTTTGGAATGGAATTTTGTATAGAGTTTTTTTGTTCCCAATAAATAAACAACCAAAATTACCTAAAATTGACATTAGGGAAACATTTTGTTTTGGGGTTTAAAGGGCAAGCATGTCCACAGACCTTAAAAACATAAAATATTGTTTTTTCTTTAGAATACAAAAGAAGGCATTTTGAAGAATGTTAGGAACTGGCACCCATTGACTTACATTGGTTCTGTATCCACACAGAAGAACTAAATGTTCTCCACTGCCCTTTGTTTACCACCTTTATCCAAAATATTTTCTTTTGTGTTCTAAAGAAAAAAACACATGCATGCTGGTTTGTAATGACAAATTTGTTAGTAAATATTGAGTGAATTTCAAGGCAACCTCAAATATACAGATCATACTTGACTTATATTAAAGCTGAGACATAACTGTTTTCTCTTTGTTGTTTACAAAGTCCTTACAAACAGTGTTATCTAGGGATATTTACTTGTAAATGTATCATACAATTCAAATAACCATAAAATCTTCTTTCATTTGTCATTTTTAACGGTGTCTCCGAGGAATACGAACGTAGAAACAAACGCAAACAATAACACTTACACTATCTTAAGTATCACGCATACATTATTAATCACCCGTAAAATACTTTTCTGCTACAATTATTGACAATCTGTTATGCCGAATGAGGGATGGGAATATCCCTGACACTGACAGTTGTTAGTTTGGGATAATAAAGTAAAACCCACCTCTTTAATCTTTAATGGGCCCCCTCTAATCCCCTAGTTTAACAGGCGGACCCTGAGGGAACGTTTCCCCTGTCTGCCGTATCATAGCGCAATAGTGAAGCAACACTTGCGCTTTGATTCTCGCTTTGATCCGTCCAATGTGATGCTAATTTCAGCATATGGAAATTTACACTGCTTTTGTTAGTGCATGCGCGTGGGCGGGTGAGTTATTGTTTCTGGTATTATCTGATGCGGCGTGCCAAATATCACATCTTTCCCACACATTAGCCCGGTCAAAAAAAACCCAGCCTTTTAAAGGTTAGAGCCATCAGTAAGGCTTAAACTGTGTGATTGTACTGGATAACACCATTATAAGTCACGCTAACATAATGTTAGTTAAGGTAGACCGTTGTATTAGCATGAGTAGAGTTCAGTGCAAGCAAGCCGATGAATGATGTAGATGGCAGATGGGTTGATGCTGTGAGCGGAGGGGCATCGTGATGAGATTCAGAGGCTTGCCCAACGCCTAGACTTGATAAAAACTAATCTCATCTCTATCAAAGCAGCGCGGGTGACAGACCTCACATTATTCATGGGCCTAGGGTGATAATACCCAGGCAGTGAGCTGATGGTGGGGGTAAAGCGATGACACCATGGTCCTTTAAGCTCTCATACCTTCAGGCCACCAGCCAGCAAGTACTGCTTACTTCTTAAATTCACACCGGCCGCTATGTGATGAAGGGTTGGTTCTTTTATTTCCAGACCCAATGAGTAGACTCAGTTGTCACCGGACTTGTGACAGACATCCACGAAACCCTGCAACACTTTGACCTTAAATAAGAAAATCTAGCCTTAATTGATATTAAGCTATTTCGAAGAACGGGTTATTCACCACTATGTTTTTCTTTTTTCATTGGAACAAAAAAAGGACATTTTGAGAAAGTGGTTTTGTGTTCTGTGGAAGTGAACAGGGCCCAGAGTGATTTGCTTACCAACATTCTTTAAAATTTCTGCTTTGGTGTTCTGCCGCATGAAGAATGTCATATAGCTCTGGGAATAAACAGGTAAATAAACCGTAGAGAAAGGTACATCTGTCTTTAGAAATACTGTTAGCCCAAAAGGAGAGTTAGTTCCACTGAATATAAAAATTGTGCTATTATTTAGAACCATGGTTACTTAAGTGAAACACAAAAGATGGTATTTTAAGAAATGTGTAAGTGATTCCATGTTCATACAGTGAAAGTCAATGGGGCCCAGAGTGATTTCCTTACCGAAATTCTTAAAATATCTAATTTTGTGTTTGAAAAAAATATTACGATTGTAGTCAATGTTAACCAAAAATAGTTTGGTTTCAAGCATTCATCCAAATACCTTTGTCTGTGTTCCTCAGTACAAAGAAATTTATACAGTCCAAATATTTTACAACTCGATGAGTATATAATGACAAACTATTTTTCTCTTTAACAATTTCTTTTTTGTGTCCACTAGTATTACTTTGTCATATTAAAGTTTTAATTTTCAAATATTTGATATAGAAAACAGTTTAGACTTACACTATTTAACAAAGAGACAGTCTGGACCTTCAGGACGTTTATATTATAAAAGGAAGATGCCGTCGGCAGTGGGCAGAGAGCAGTGCTTTAAAACCCTCAACTGTCCATCTGCTTTCTATCTATTGAAGTCTGTCTCTCTCACACGAGGCTCGACAAATTCACTCTGATGTATTAATCAAGATGAAGAGCCACTTGTGCTCTGCGGTTCAGCCTGACTACAGCCGTTCATCATGTCGGGCTGGTTTGTCTTGTCGAAAACCTCCAATGCGAAGACACTAGGAAATCTGTAGTTTCATTTTATTAGATAGTACATTAAACAAATACAGTAAAAGCGGATTGGCAGGGAAGATTTACAATATGTGGGAGGATCTGAATTATTTACTGTGCCCTAGCCTTTGAGGGACCACAAGAGATAATTTATTTGATAATATAATATGCATATTTATATTCTGCAGTGTTTCTGTGGATGTGTAAACACCAAAGAAGATTAAAACTTATTATAGAATGAAGTGTGTAAAATAAAGATTTAAATTAGTATAATCAGAAGAGTGTTTCTTTTTACACCATTTATTTAACCAATAATTAATTAACTTATATTTATTTTATTATATATATTTTAATGCATACTTTGATTTCTTTCCCATTATATAAATGTACCACAATAAATATAAGCCTTTGGTCATAAATCTAAATTACTCTTTTAATTCGAAAAGTACCAAATGACATCACATGCAGTGGAAGTAAAAAATATTTATAATTTTTAATGTAAAGCACTTTTACAAACCTATAGAAGCTTACAAAAGATCGGCACAATGAGATGAACAAATTTAAATAATATACAAATTTTAAAATAAAAATGTCGTTAAAAATATACAATTAGCATACAAAAGATCTGTACACAAGGATAAATAAACACATTATATACGTACAATATATACAACATAAGATAGTGATTCAATGTATAATATCGCATTTAAAATAATTAAAAGAATAATAATATATTATGGGACAGAACATATAAAAAATCATAGGTAGATTTACATTTGTTTGCCGTTAAAATAACTTGTAATTTAGACTTGTAAATAAAAAAATATTAAATTATAGTTTTTAATAAAATTTGAAATACATTGAAAAATATATTGATGCTAGTTGTCATAAGTGCCAGTATATACACTCTTTTTCTATGGATTACAGCTGTTGTCATGGACAGCGGGTGGGATGTTTCCTCATGTCAGTGTGTGATGTGAGGGGCCGGGCTGAAGAGACCCATGGGGTTTCTCTTGGAGGAAGCGAGAGATGATGGGGGAGATAGAAGTAAGTAATTAGATCCTGGGGTGAGAACAGATCTCTCAGACATGACCAGCGTTGAGTTCCTGGCTCTGTAGATCCACTCCAGACCGCGTTCGCTGTCTCTTTGAGCTTGGCTGGCCCACGGCCCTTAGGATGTTTTCCAGTACAGCTGCCTGCGGACCTGCGCCTTCCCCCGAGACTGGCATCCAGTCATTAACAACTGGCCTTACCACAGAGATCTAAAAGAACAAGTTCAACACATTCAGATCTTGGAGCAATTGAAAAATACAGACCAGTGTCTGGTATGGAGGGTAGATGTACGCAATAACAAGTCTGCGGTCAAAGGTCTGATTCCTTTGTTTGAGTGGATAGAAAGATGAAAGTTTTGTTTTGGAAAGATGAAGCTATTATCATCTGAATGAAGCCCCTAAGTTTAAAAACAAGTTTGTAGCTGAAAGGTGCCATGGGCGGTAGGCCTCACTAACTTCGGTTTTTTGTTGTTATCTCCCAAGGGATGTTTGTACAGAAATGAAAAATCACTGTGAAATGTCAAGGGAAAAAGAAATATGTACCTGAGTTTGCAAACTTAGTGGTAGAAGCTTTATACACAGTTTTGATAACTTTACGTATTGGCTTTGGTTTAGTTTACTGAAGAAAATACCAAAGTTGTTTATATTTTCAGATTCATAATCCAGATTCAGTTGTTGTTGTTGTTTGTAGATGTGGTTATAGTTTTTGGGCAACTTTAAAACTAAATATGTGCCTTATTTGGTAACATATTATTTGTTTTATTCAATAAATAACCCTGACTATTCAATGAAATGAAATGAGGATAAGAACTCAAACTTTATATCGAAAATAATAAAGCTCAATGTTTTTCACAAAACTATCCTCTTTCTGTAGCCTGGTCACCAAAGAAAACTTTATTTAAGTTATGTAATTATGTATTAGTAATGTATATCTATTTGACTTGAATTTTTTATTTCTATTGTTTGAAAATTTAAAGTTTAAGTTTTTTACAAGATGCCAACCACTTAGCCACAGTACCATTGTTCATTTATTTGCATTAAAAAGTAATTGTTTGTATATTTGGGTAGCTGTGGCAATAGGTAATTTTACATTTTTCCACTTCTAAGAAATAAGTGAAAATTCCATAAGATAAAAACGTAAATAGATGTTTTTTATTAGATGCCAACCACTAAGCCACAGCGCCAACTCTTCTGTTGATTTATTGTTAGAAAGTAAAATCTTTCATTTTAGACCCGTGATACTAAAAACAGGTCTCTCTGTCTCTCATGTTACAGACGTTGCTCTGGTCCACTGTGTAAAGCAAGGAAATACATAAATACAGCCTGGGGGTCCTAACATGCTCTCCAAGATCTGCATTTATATTTTACTGGTCTCAGTGGTCCCATTCCAAGCAACTGCTGTGGACTCAGCATCTATTCTAATTCGGTCAAACAAGCCCAACATCTCTGGCCATTTCTGCCCTCCATTAGGATGACTTAAGTGATTTTCTCTTTGCGCGTGGCTTAAGTAAATCAAATACGTCTCTCAAGCCCAGTTATTAAAAACAGTGCCCTTCAGTTCGCCCACCCCTTTTCTATCAAAGCACAGTAATCCTGATTTACACAGTTTAAAAACCTCCGCCACATCTCGCTTCCTTCCCAAGGAGATCGAGTAATTAAATTGCTACTTTTTACAAGTCGTACTCAATAAATCTGAATAAATTAACAAGGCATTACTACGGCTGCTACATTAAATTTGCATAGTGTATTTAATGAATATGCAACCGCTAGTGAAAAGGTCTGTGACTGTGAACCTTGCAAATTAGCATAACTACTTCTAGCATGTTTCTTAAATAATGCTCTCATTTGCACATCACTGAGTTGGCTAATTCTAACTTCAGTCAGGCTAGCCTTGTAATTAAGACTTGCGCTTTAATTTTTAATGAAGTTTGTGTTACATCAATCCTGACAGTAATGAGGGGGACACAGAAACAAAAAGGCGTCTAATAATTATATTCACAAACCAGTGCTAGGGATAATAATTCCTGAGGAGGAATTACATGACTAATTATTAATTAAATATTCATACTGTTGCGTGGACCGGCTCAGTTAACTGCTGGTCTCGTAGCCGTTAATGCCGAGATGTAAATCGTCATTTCGGTCACAGCATCCGCTCCAAGGTCCTGGATCCTTTTTAGTGCACGATTAATCATGTTGACACCTTGGACGAAACGCCTTCTGTCTGCCCGCTTTGCCGAGCTATACCTGAGTTGGTTTAGCATCTCAACAGGAGTTGAGATTGGTTACGGAGGTTGAATTGTGTTAACAAAATGTCTTTAAGGATGTTACTAGCGACGTTATAGCAACATTGCCGTGACGACATTGCGGATTAGCATTATTCCGAAATGAGTTTCGCAGGTAGCCTCAAATATTCCACATATTCTTTGGTTGCTTAGTTTCAAAACTCACAATCTTCAACCAATCCTAACGTTGAAAAGAGAAACCTTTACGTTTGCTTTAAAACATATAGCATTAGCCTCTTAGCCTCTCCCATTCACTCGCCATTCATTCAACCGAAATTCGTTAGCGGCTTATTTAACAGTATGTTGTTTTTGACCTTTTCGAATTGGTTATTATCCGCAACATGCGGCCGCTCTTGATCTCTCTCTGTGGTCTGAAGCGCTCCATTTTAACATCATTAAAATGCTAAAATGGTCCTCACATCTTCGCAGTCTTTGGTCCCAATTGAGGTTTAAAGGCAGACTCAGATTTGCCCATTTAAAAGGCAGCGTGGCTAATTAAGCTTGGCTAATCAGCTGGTCTGCGTCAGCCCCAGTTTTAGCGCCTGTCTCAGCAGATATCGGGACGCTGTTATAACGCTAGGCTAATTGCTACAAAGAGCATGACTGATATCTGCTGAAATCCACTTTGAACCCCTTATTGCCGACGCGTAACTATTGACCACAAGAGAGGGAAGTGAATACCTGCTTCTACTACTGTTAGCACATTTAGAGGCCTTGCTTTGTTAATGCTCTCCTTGTTTTGGCTGAGGTCATTATGGCTGTGCTGTACCTTTTGAACTCTGGTGTACCCTTTTGTACAAATACTATTAAATAAAAACCGAATTTGATAGATTGCCAATCAAATTCAGGAAAATAATAGGACAAGTTGTTAAGTTTTGTAATTTTATCATTGTTATGTACACAATGACTGGAGGGAGCTAAAATAATCCCATAAGAGGTTTAAGTGGTAACTTTACAAGAAGCTGCTAATTGTTAACATAAGGTCATGCATTAACTTAAGCGCACAATTTATGGTTTAGTTTTTCACCATTAAGGAAAGAACACAAAGACAGATTTTTAACGTGTTTCTAAACTATATTTCTCAAAATTTCAAAAAAATGACTGTAACTTGTTATGCTTTACCACGTCACTGAGCTATTCTAAAATGTTAATAAAAAGCTGACAAAAGAGTGAAATACACTGCACTTTTTATAGAAGATTTCGCTCCAAAATTGTATGCAGATTCCTGAAAGTCATGTGCCAAGAGAAGCAAACAGGTGGGATTTCCAAAAGAGTAACAGGGGGTACATTAATCTCTGGGACACAACTTTAAGGAAAGATTTAAATAATTAAATTGCAGTAATAAATAGAAATAACAATTGGCGAGAAATATTAAAAATATAACTTTAGAATGTAAAAGAAAAATGTAGTATTTAATTGTTTTCAGTAGTTTTATTTGCGAGACATGTTAAGCCAACATGGCTGGGGACATAACAGTCTAGCCTACTTGCTCTTAAATCTGAGTAGTTATATGAAATAACATTTATTTTTGGGCATATATGAACGTGTTCTACGGAGGGGGGGGTTAATCATGCCAGACATTTTATACATAAAACAAATATTATTATAACTTGGTGACTCAAATGGCATCAAAATAGTAGGAATTTCCTATTATTTAATGCTTAAATTAACTTAAGCAATAGTAAATGATGTATTGAAATTGTTGTAAAGTATTACTGCTTATCTTACATAAGGCTGTCAATTTAATCTTAATCATAATAAATGGTTCTACTGATTTACATTTTTTTCCTGACCCATGAACATGCGTTTCACTTTAAACTTTTTGTATTTTGTGTTATACTTTGGACAAACATGCATTTCTTAAATGCTCTGTAGAAACAATTATTGATGTGTATATTTATGTACTACTGACATTGTGATGACAAAAGCAGGTTGAAAAGCATCAATATTATATTTTAATATTTCAAATAAGACCAAGTAAGGAATACACGGTGACAGTCCTGAACATCAGACGATCCTTTGCTAATACTTAGCAACTCTTGTGCGACAGTTTATCCGTCAAAAATATTTTGAAAGTGTTAAAAAGGTAAGATCCAAGTAAAATGGTTTAACACTAGTAAGATAACTAATATTTTCCAACTTGAGTGTAATGTTTTATGCAATACTTTAAGGTGTAAGGTACGAGCATAGAAACATGTCTCAAAGTGTATTTTGTCACAGTGGTCAGTTTTCTTTCTTGTCAATTTATTATTTGCGAAGATCAGCTTCAATACAAATAGAATATAAAACAAATACGTATGAAAAAATGTAATATAAAATGTCACTTTATTATGTGCAAAAATTTCAAAGCAGCTAGAATACAAATACTACATTTATACAAAGATGTAAGAAAAATGTAATATAAAATACACAGTGCGGTATATTATTGCAAGTCTTCAAAAGATTTGCTTAAGATACATTAACCAAAATTTATGGTTGTGGGCTTTGAACTGAAATGTTCATTGCAAGATGCACACTAGTAATAATATCTGCATCATGCTATTTAGTCTCGAAAGTGTTTGTGCTTAGTTTTAGAATTCAGATTTCAAGGTACCGATTATTCAGTTGAAGGATTCTGTTTATGTAACCTACCAATACGTAGTATCATTCACTATGAAAGTATTTTATATTTCCATAAAGGCCGCATAACTTTATGGTGTTATGACATTTGGAGGCTTCTCTCTATTAAATCACACTATTTCATACATTTAAGTGGATATCTATTGAGTCCATTAACTGGGGTCAAAGTTCAGCCATAGTCATAACTTACATTTCTTTTCACAATGCTGTAAAACAGGCTCTCAAAGACAATCCTTGTTACCCGTGTTGCTCTCATGTGTGCATCATTTACATTTGGGAATCTCTTTCTGATTTTGAATGTTCAACTTATACTTCAAAACCAATTTCATCCTCTTTAATATGTAATAGATCACACAGTGACGCATGATGTTGTTGGAACATTTGTTAATGTATTTTAAAACCCATACATTTTGTTTTTGCTTTTTTGTTTGCTAGGAAACGATGTTGCTTGTCCAAAACATACACTTCCCATAAGGACAACATTGCAGGTCTAAATCCTGACCACCAATCGACTTTACTCATGATCTGACCCGCGTAACCCATATAAAGGTACATTTCTGTTCACCCATTTCTACAAATCTCTTTTCCTCTGTTACTTTCTCTGTTACTAAGGAAACCCATTTTTGAAAGTCAATTATTTGGGATTGTAATGGTTTTTGCCCAGATAGGGGAATTGCACATTTCCCTACTTATATGAGTTAGGCCCTTAAAGCTACAACGATGCAGATGTCATACACATGGAATAACTGATTCCAACCATCCAGTGGTACTTGACATTTCTCAGATACGTGTGCTGTGGTTTTTCCGTTATAACCCCAGTACGGCACGCTCCCCTGATGCCCGTCTTCACCTGCGCTGACAGAGCAGATGTGATTAGTTTCAACATTTCTTTTGCATAACAAGACCACATTCAAAATTAGAACATGATTAAAAGGCAATTGAAACCGGATCGCAAAGGTGAGCTACCTTGAGATGACTGTGAAACGTGAAAATCTTTTTCGATTGTAAATGAACTGCAGATTTTTAGAGGTTGGCAGGTTAAATTGTTTGTGTCGTGTAAAAGATTGAGATCTATTTTCAAGGTTTATCTTTAGAACACGGTATAGCAATTTTTTAAGGCTTTAAAACTTTCCTCAGTTGATTTCAAATTGTAAGAAACTTTTAAATCAGTTGTTGGAAACGTTTTACTTGGAGCATGAATTGATTTTCCATAATATAAGATGAACAAAATTGGTTGAGTTTAATACACTATGTAAGGAAATCCCAGTATTGCCAGTTTGCTGGTTGATTCATGTTCCTTTATGATGATAATCTTTTTCTGTGATATGTTTCATGTGTACAATGTTTCTTGTTGGATTTAACCTGGCGAATTCTGCTTGTGCCATTAATTCGTAATCTTCGAAGCAGGCTGATTTGTACTTCACCGCTTTACCATTGGCTTTCCAGACATCTCCTCCTGAGAATGTCATTACACGGAATGTAATTAGACGATGCGACCATACGTCATGATTATATTTAAAAGAGAGTAAATCCATTGAACCATAATCTGTGATTGTATTGCACATAAACCGTAAATAGAGAAGGTTTGACCTTTAGAACTGTCTATCCGATGTAGTTGTTTTGCATCCGTGTCGGTTTTATGTTGTTTTTATTACCAGAGTTGCGTTACGAGGCATTTAACAGCCTCTCAAAAGAATAAAAGCACCACTCACTTAAAAGACTAATACAATTCTCATTCATGCTCATTAAAAGTGATGCTAATCACTAAACATGGTGAAAAATCCAACCCAAGTTTTCTTTGCCGACATTCTTCAAATTTTCATCTTTTGTGTTTTGCACACGAATTTAAGTCATACAGGTTCCAAATAATGTCAAGATAATGACAGAAGTTATTTAACAAAATACCATGATGACAATATATTAACAAATACCATCTTATTGTAAAGTGTTACATGTGATTTTCAAATTTTATCACAGATAATTTTGTTTTAGTGTAAAATTTTGTTGATGGCGACTGTCTTAATTAATAGCAAAATATCTGCTAACACAGAAGAACAGTTGAATCATTTGTCCTGAGACTGACTCCTTCCTTCTTTTCCCAATGGAGGTTTTAATGAAGGGCTATTCTCTCTGGACACTCAGTCAGAATAAGGCATCTCTTCTATTATTTATCGCACATGAGCTTAGGGGTCTGGCTGATGTCTTAATCATAGGTTTCTCAGGCTATTGGAGTCCATGGGGTAAATAGGGTGGTTGATTTAACCTTAAGTTGAATGTTTAGTAGTTCCATGGAGTTAAGGGAAGGCATGTATGTATTTCTTCTCCAAAACACAAAAGAAGATATTTTGAAAAACGTAGGGTACACAATCATCAATTGACTAGTATTAAATGGACAAAAAAACCAATGCAAAGGAACCTTCAGTTTTCTTTTAATAACAATTTTTGGAATATCTAAATTTGTGTTCTGCGGAAGAAAGATACTCCTACAATTTTTTGTTAGTCCGAACCATTACTTTAATACAATTTCACATCCCTTTATGAAAATAAAGAACAGCTTCGCATACTTAAATGACACATTTCCTCCTAACTGTACCAGGCAACTCAAATTATAATTCATTGTTTTCAGACTACTAAATTTATACTTTGTTTTGAAATTGAATTACGTTTTCTATCCCACATTTAAGTCCATCAAATAATTTTAACGTTCACCTCATGTGAAACTAATGCACCCTAATGTGGCATCCCCCACCGTCACCCATCTTATTCTTTATTAGTCACATTTCACTCTCAAAAATCGATGGAGAGCTCTCGATCAACAGTTTTCTTCGAGAATCAACCTCTAAACATTATATATGCATTACATGACTTTTCTTTGGCCAGTCAAGGGTCTCCTTCTCGCCAAACGTAACGGCGGGTTTTCGCCGGCATAATTAAACAAGCAAGTATGCCTTTGAATGTGCGTTTTGCATTAGCATTCTTTAGCGGCAAGGCAAATATTCCAACACGGTGAACTCCGGCGCGATATGCTTTCCATTGCCCTTTGATTAGCTATGGATTAATAGTCCCATTCCGGCTTCCACTGTTTTCGGCTCGGGTTATCACGTCGTATTATTAAACAAATGAATTAGTGACTGGAAATGTGTCATGCATATTACTTTGCAGCGGGAGGCAACGGGGCCGGTCAACACCCGAGGAGCTCGGGAAAGCTTTGCCATGCTCAGTTGACTGTTTGCCTGGCCCTATTAACAGCATTGTGATTTACTGGTGGGCCCTTGTTTGTGCTCGACAATAGAGATGCTGTTAATTCGGGCTGGTGTAAATCAGGCCCAATTAAAGTATTTGGATGTCTGTGACAGGCCCTAACTGCCTAAAATGATACCCGGTCATAAACAAAGACGTGGGGTGGGCAGGGACAACAGAGGGTGGTCTAGCATGAGTTAGCGCACCACGAATTAAATATAAAGCCTATTGTGTGTTAAGTGGCCAACCTTATTAACACAATGCTAATGAAAGCGAAAAAAATACGCCGATGCCCCATTTGAATTTTTATGACGTCTGATAGCCGAGATGCATTTCAGTCGCGGCGGAAGACAACGGTCGTGTTAATGTGGCTCAGCCAAGGTCTCCTAGATGTCTTAACTTCAGGACAAAGAAAGTCTAGAATATGGATCCACTCCTCATTATTCCATTACCTGCCCTTAGGTTAGACTCCACATTGTCCTGACATTAAAAAAAGGTGTTGTTGTTTATCAGCGCGGTAAACACTAATTTAGACCAGGGTGTGTGGCATGCGGCTGTGATCTTTAGTGGTATTAGTGGCGTCCTGGGAGACCAAGGCGTCCCCAGACGCATGAGATGAAAGATAGATGCAATGCCCCTTCGCCTGGTCCCAGTTGGCTAAGTGCCTCTCGCTCATTATCAAGGTCTCTGTGAACATGTGGGCCGCACCGAGCCGCCCAGCCTCTTCTGATCATATTAAAAGAAGAGCTTGTCCGATGGCGGCATGCTGTTTATAGGAGTGTAAGATAGTAAGTTATATTGAAGAGGTGTGTGAGGTTGAATGGTTTACAGATGAGGGAAGGTCACGGTCGCATGTTGTTAACGTTAACTTGTAAATTGGGATTTTGTTGTTTCTTGAGTAAATTGAGAACTGGATATTGTGCTTATTTTTTTAAACATTTATTCCAGGAGAAATATTTTTTGAATTGTTAGAAATTTTTTAATTTTTTTGCTGATGAACAATTAAACATTTATAGCATTATATAGAATGACATCTTATTGATTCATGCATTTAAATGGATAGATTACCTAAAATAAAAATTATCATTATTTTCTCACCCTCTTGTTATTTCAAACCTGCGGGACTTTCTTCTGCTGAGCACTTTCTTTTTGGCTGTTCTTTCTTTAAAATATCTGCAGATGGAAAAAAGTCATGCCGGTTTGAAATGACAAAAGGGGGATAACAACGACATTTTTCAAAATAAGCAATGTTTTCGTCTGTTGTGTGTTTGCTGATATAGTTATCTTTTTTGTTATCATTCTTGCTGTGCATGGGCCTAAAATAGATAGTGGAAGAGTTGTTTGCATACTAAATGTTTCAAAACATCTGTGTTCTCTAGAAGAAGTCATACATGTTTGGATTGACATTAGGATAAGTAAATGACTCAAGAATTGGAAAAGTTCCTTTGGTTTTAAATTTATTAACTGTTTAACACATAACCCGCTTTTCAAAGCACTTTTATATAAAGATAAACAAATAGGACTCTCTTGTGATCTGTCTAATATGAAATGGAATGACGGACATGACTTGATCTTGTTTCATGTAATGCACTGTGTTTGAGTTGATCGTAAGTGACTTAAAGTCTATGGGGGTCAAAGGTTAAGTGCACTCAAAGGTTCGTCAGGTCAGTACAGAGTTGAAACGTTCATTTTATTTGACCAGATGGATTTTTCCATGACAGTTTTATAGATTTTGTGTGAGTGAATATTCCATCCCAGCAAATACATGGCAGTTTTCCTTATTACAAAACACTTGACTAGTTTTAATTCTGCTTTTATATTAGTCTGTTACTTGATGCATTCGTTTTAATAAAAAGTTATTTTAAAAACTTTTTAGCACAGGTGTGTTGCAAAGGGATAATTCACCCCCGAAAAATAAAATTTTATGGCACTTATACCTGTATGACTTTCTTTCTTCTGCAGAACCCAAAAAAAGATATTTTTAAGAATCCGTTGATGCCAGTTGACTTGTCCATACAGTAGAAGTCAATGGGGACCAATGATTTTGTCTAACCAACATTTTTCAAAATATTTTCTTTGTGTTCTGCAGAAAATAGAAAGTCATACAGGTTTGAAATGAGGATGAGCAAATGACAGAATGTTTCTCTTTGTGTGAACTTTCCCTTTTTTCGAGATGTAAAGATAAGGATATAAAAAGACCCATAATCAAAATAGTTTTACACCTGAATGACTTTGCATTTCTCCGCCCTTATTTAAGTCTTACAAGACATGGCTTAACTCGTGCAAACTGCCACATGACGTCCTTGCATCTGTAATAAATTACTAAAGAGGTTTTTAATGCACACATTCCTGGTCACAGTCAATAGCACAAGCATGGGCCTCAGGTAGAGCACTCATCGCTCCTGCTGTTATTCTCCATATGGACCCAATGAACTGGGGAGAGATGAGACCCTCCACATGCACAGTACCGACCGCTCGCACATGCATCCACAAAGCCATGCGGTGAGATAAACAGGGGGTGTACTTCAATTTAACAGTGGCAACCAGCTGTGCGTCTGGTTGTTTCTAACAAATGCGCCAGCTGTCTGTCAGATGCGAGCGGAGGGTTTTACATAATCCCTCTGTTAGCGCTGTGTTTCTCTCTCTCTCATTTACACACATAATCTGACACATTCCTGCATACTCTGCGATAATGATGGGATGCATGGCATCTGTTTATGTCTATCCGGGCAATATGAAATCATAAGAGTGTTTAGAACAGAGGGTGGGAACTGTGGTATGTGCCGGAGCTCTCCGTGGTGCTGAAACACCTCCTGCTGCACGTTTGGATTTGAGTTTGCAAATGTTAGTCATGCAGTGTACTCACCAATACGGCTTGAAAGCTTGGACCTTTCCTTACTAGGAAACTTTACACGTGAATAAAAAAGGAATCATTAGACATATTGACATCTTGAAGGTACAGCTCCAGTGTCATTTAACTGCACATTGCATTATTATGATATTAATGGGATAGTTCACCCAGAAATTAAAATCCTGTCATTATTTACTTTCTTGTTAGTCAAAGCTTTTTTTCTACGGGGAACACAAAAGATATTTTGAAAAATGTTGTAACCCAACAGTTGTGGTATACATTCACTTCTATTGTTGTGTATTGCTTATTATTTCTTTCTTTTATTTGCTATATTATATTTATTTATTTAGCCATATTTTACATTTTTAGGATTTTGGTATTTATGTATACTACCCACTTACTATTTTTACCTGCATCTTATTAATATATTTGTTTTTTCAATATTTAATATTACTACATATATATGTACTAAAGTTATTACAAAATATTGTTTATGTTGCACAATTCACACATAACAAATGGGCATCTTGTTTAACTATATAAAATTAAGGTAATGTAAAGCAAATGAAAAATGAAATTTTCAGACAATCCAAATATTTTAACACCCCACTTTGTATGCCTGCCCCACCTGATGGCCAAAGGGAGCAACTACCTCTCTGTTTCTGCACACAGGCTTTCAACCTTTGTGGTAAGCAGCCTTTCTTATTGTCTTGGCTTGCATATTACCCCCTTATTTTGAGACAGCAAAAAATATGCCGAGGACAAATGAGTCTTGACCGGCCTTTTAGTAAAACCCCTTTTGATTCCCTCAACGTCCCGAGCTCTGCTCAATTGAGACATTCTCCACACCTGATGTGCTGTATAATGAATGCCTAATTTATGTAATGAGTCCATTAACTGTAATCCCAGCATATGTTCGGTATGCCCTGAAGGCATCGTCCTCCCAGGTACTTCTTTTTGATGTCACTGAGAAGCAGCTAATTAATTTTGCATGCCTATTAATATGAGACTATAGCAGCCAGCCTTTGTATTTCTCAGTGTAACCTTTCTGGGAACATTCAGAAAAACAAGGACAGTGTTGATCTGGAGAGTAGTACTGCTTTTTAAAATCAGATTTCCATTATTAATGAAAAATATAAGATGATTATTTTTAAATAAAAACATATCTACCTCTTAGTAACTTTCATTGTGTTTAAACTACACATTTAGTATTTTACAAAAATTGATACACAAAAAAATATCAATTTTGTCATCTTTCATGATTATTACAAAATGTAAAATATTTTATTGAAACATTGTTTATTTTTATGCCCATGCAAAACACATTGGCAGGAAAGTAAGCAAAGTTTTTTTACTTATATTTGAAATATGTGATTTATTAATAATATTCATCACACACGGTCCTTTAATTTATGACATGATACCTCTACTTATTTCTAATGCAAAACACAAAATGAGATATTTTGAAATATGTCTTTAACCAAACAACATTGTTCCCCATTCACTTCTTTTGTATGGACACAAATCCCATGTTTATGGTATATTTTTAAATGATTTTGTATTTTATGACATTGTGATATTAATAACAAGCCCACTGTGATACAAAAATGAATAAACCCTTCCACAAATATAAATGAAATGTTCTGTAATATTAATAATAATTAAATAAAAACAATTAAAAATAAGTTCATTATCATCTGCGCATGCTCTCCACATCTTTTACTCATTTTCTACTCATTTTAAAAATATTTTGAATACATAATAATTTCCCAGTCCTCTTCTCGGTCCTCTAAAGGATGCCATGTGATACCCCTAACAAACCATAAGCCCATAATTAAGACCAAGTCCATCAAGCAAATGAGGGCAGCGTGAGATAATAGCGTTTAACTGGATTGGCGCACTACCCCTCCCCTAGAGTTTCCTCGCCACTAAAAGGGTTTTGAGCATCATAATGAGAGCCCTCTGTCTGCTAATTAATTGACATTCTAGTGAATATTCATACACCGCATCACAAACATGCGCTTAATTGCGCAGTAAAGCATCTCAGGGGAGAGAGATCACCGCAGACTTCATTAAAACAATGCTGATCGGACTCAGAGAGGTACCAGAAAGGTGTGCTGTCCGACAGGTTACCCCTCCAACTATCATTTCTGCATGCAAAACATAGATATGGCATGTGCTTCTCATTATCATAATAGAATTATAATAAGAAACATATGTTAATAATATAATAAACACAGTATAATAATATTTATGATTGAGTGGATCTGGTTAAAATAAGTAAATGATGTGCTTTTGATTTGGGTTGAATGCATGCAAATATTTGCATGCCAGCATTTTGCAATGTGTTTATTCTTCGTAAAATCTCCATTTGACTGCAGAAAGAAGAAAGTAATAATGCTATAAAATAGTCAATCAATCAATCAATCAATCAATCAATCAATCAATCAATCAATCAATCAATCAAGGATGCTGAGTTCCTAATGCAGTTTTAGTCATTTTATTAAAAACAATACAAACAATATTTTGTATAGCAGAATTAATAATTCCTTTGTGATAACATGTTTCTTGTATAATTAAAGAATCCATATTTAATGCTTAAATGTAACACACTACAGAACAGTTCTTTTAGCATCCCTGACTCTTCCATTCCCATCATCCTGTCCCTCTTTTTTTCCTGGGTGGCAGCATACCCCAAAGTTGACTCAGTTTGACAATATTGTTTTGCTATCATTCCCTGCCTCACAATGAATGGCATCGATCCTCTTTTAACAACATTTGTTTCCTATTGTATGGCGGAGGGCAGACGTGTGAAAGTGGCTGTTTGATTCTCCTTTTCATCCTCCTGACCTCAGCCTTTGTGCCCCATCGCCCTGGGAATGTCACGCCTCGCTACTCTACTTTTAGATGCTTCAGAAAGTGCCTTTGTTTATCTGCCTTTTTCAGACGAGCACAAAATTGTTCTCGGTCCCCCCAGCTGTAAAAGAGACTTAAGACCAGAGCCCCCGGTTCACAAGTGCAATGCAATTTGGCTTAGACCAACCTTTGTTCAGCTTGTACAAATGACCAAACTCACTCGCACATTATACAGTTGATGTACTGCCGCAGGGACTGGGAGCCATTCAGGATTCTTGCTGGCATTTTCAGTTGCCCATTCGGGCATGCACCATCCATGGGGATCTGGGTAGAGAATGCAAGACATCTTGGGTGAACAAACACGCACGTCTCCGTCTCATTGGTTAAGAGTTAAGTTAAAGCTGATTTCCATAAAAAAGTGCATCCTGAAAAATGGAAAATGTGCAAAGTGTGTTTGGGTGGTCCCTCGTGGCATTTGATATTGCGCAATTGTGCGCATGATTGGCTGTCAAACTTTGGCGCAAAATTGCTTTTATGCGGCACATATAAAAGTTAGAATTTGCAAATGGTTTGCAATATTAATTTAACATTAATTAATTTAAAACATACAAATCCATTAAGTTTAAGTTTTCCTACATTATATAAAGTTTTTCTACATTATATAAAGTTTTCCTTTATCATATATAGTTTTCCTACGTTATATAAAGTTTTCCTACGTTATATAAAGTTTTCCTACGTAATATAAAGTTTTCCTACGTTATATATAGTGTTCCTACATTATATAAGTTCTCCTATATTATATAAAGTTTTCCTACATATTATATAGTTTCCCTACATAATGTAAAATTTCCTACATTATATAAAATGTTCCTACATTATATAAAGTTTTTCTACATTATATAAAGTTTTTCTACGTTTTGTAAAGTTTTCCTACGTTATATAAAGTTTTCCTACATTATATATAGTTTTCCTACATTATATTAAGTTCTCAAGCATTATATAAAGTTTTCCTACATAATATATAGTTTTCCTACATAATATATAGTTTTTCTACATAATACATAGTTTTTCTACATGATATAAAAGTTCCTACATTATATAAAATGTTCCTACATTATATAAAGTTTTCCTACATTTATATAGTTTTCCTACATAATATATAGTTTTTCTACATAATACATAGTTTTTCTACATAATATAAAATGTACTACATTATATAAAATGTTCCTACATTATATAAAGTTTTTCTACATTATATAAAGTTTTCCTACGTTTTGTAAAGTTTTCCTACGTTATATAAAGTTTTCCTACATTATATTAAGTTCTCAAGCATTATATAAAGTTTTCCTACTTTATATATAGTTTTCCTACATAATATAAAGTTTTTCTACATAATACATAGTTTTTCTACATAATATAAAATTTCCTACATTATATAAAGTTTTCCTACATAATGTAAAGTTTTCCTACATTATATAAATTTTTACTACATCGTATCAAGTATTATCAAGGATTATATTTACTACATTATATCCCAGATTATATAAAATTCTCCGAAATTATATAAAGCTTTTGTTATAGTGTAATGCAAAGTCACATTGTTTTGTAATTGTTTGTCTGGGTAAACATTTGGGCAGAGAAATAAACACTTTTTAGAGTAGTCTCTCTCTCTCTCTCTCTCTCTCTCTCTCTCTCTCTCTCTCTCTCTCTCTCTCTCTCTCTCTCTCTCTCTCTCTCTCTCTCTCTCTCTCTCTCTCTCTCTCTCTCTCTCTCTCTCTCTCTCTCTCTCTCTCTCTCACATTTATTAGAGAATACTTGCTCTGTCACAAAACCTCGGCTTGATCGACGTTGCTTCCCAAAGACATCCTCAGAAATGTCTGGAAAATGGGAATCCTTTGGCCCTTTTCTGTCAATACCCAAAAGAAGGGGAGAATAAATTGCCATAAAAAGAGCCTCCTTGAAGACGCAGCGTGGAACTGCAAGACTTCCTAACTCAGAGAGAAAGTGTTTGTGAGACGGGGATTGTGTGGCAACCAAGGAAACTATAAAGCTTTGCTTGGTACTTTCCTCCTGTTTTGTAAATATTAGCTGCCTTGGAAAGTTTTTTCCCTCCCTCACTTCTCAGGGCCAGATTTTCCCTCCAACATCTTCCAAAAAGGCATCAGAATAAACAATGCAGATTGCCTCTAATCGCTTGTATGGTCGATTCTCTCCGTGGTCCGTCAGAGCAGTCGGGGGTCTCGTCGGTGGATTTATGGTGGAAAATTTGCATAAATTATGAGCAGATCCGCGAGCGCGTGTGTGGTCCGTGCCATTGCAAACCCACCAAGCGGAAAGGTGGCACAGAAAAAAAGCTTGAATGGCCATTGCTCAAAATAGGCTTCCATTTGGTTTTCACATTCATATAATTGACTTATGGATATTTTATACAGTTTTCACAATTGCTTTATTTGCATATCTGAAGTACTTTTCAGATTGCTTTGCATGGGCACAAAAGCCCGCCCGGCATCATGAAGTTTCATTTCAAGAAGTTTTTTGTTGGTTTTGTTGAAATGTTTGCGCATTTTTTTCTGGCACTCTTTTCGCATTATTTGATATTTTAACGTAGAAAAACATTTATTTAAATCAAGCACTGTTTGTGCACATAAAAAAATATTTTAAATTAACAAATATGTTGGTACACTATTCCATCCATCCCATAATCCTGAAGATGTTTTTTTTAAATAATCCTGTTCATATTATAAGATATTTTGCGCATTTAAACCCGCGATAATGAATCTCATTTTTAAAAATTAGACGAATTTTACTTCGCACATTATTGTTTGCGTTAATGCGTATTTGCACAAGTAATTACCGTGTAATACTAATGAACTACACGTAATTAATACGTCATTATTCTGTAAAGCCGCTTAAAAGCGTGTTACTACTAAAGCAATCAATTAAATGGACGTGCATATAAACGCGCCATAATTAAAAGCGTTATTTGTATAAAACGATCGCGTAATATCCTAAAACATTAGCACTGACAGCCATTTCACGTCCTTCCTAATGCACATTATGGGATAGATGACATCCAACATACTCCCATGGCTCATTAGGTAAAGTGTTGCACGGGTGGACATCGCTAAAAAATGCGTTAAATTCGCCGTCCGCGTGTTTACATTGGGATGCAATTAAAGCGCAGCGACAAACGCGGGTCGAGTCCTATGCCTGGAATGAACCCAAAACTTTAATGATACAACGCAAACTGCACGAAAGTTCCATTTCCATGTCAAACATCCCATTGCCTAGTAGGTCCATTTGTACGTGTGAATTGAGGACCGAGCACCCTACGAAGCGCACAGAAAGGTTCACACACATACCTTCACACACTGGTACCGGGTGCCATCCCAGTTCAATTCCGGTTGCCGAGCCTTTTCACCCCCTTTGCTCTGTCTTCAAATGGAAATGATTTCTATTGGCCCAAGGTGTCCATGTAAATAGGTGTAAATGAAACCAGATTATGCCTTTCTCCCAGCCTCCCCCCCTCCTCCCAAGGCGATTGTCATGTGATAGGAAAGAAGTGGCACATTAATGAAGCCCCTCTACAGGGGTCTTTTCTGCCCATGTCGCCACATAAAACTATCAGATGGTTAGAGGAAGGACATGGATGCAGCCACTTAGCTCAGGAGAGAGAGGACGTCCAAGCAACCCTGGGAAGAAGGAAGCTTCATTCTGAGATCACCAACTCTTCTTAAGAGGTGAACTTGTTTTTGGAGGCATCTTGAAGGTTCCTCCACGTCGGAACTTCGATCCACTGAACGGCAGAACCTTTCCTTCCATGCATCTTTGAAACATTTAAGGACACACGCGACTTTTTTACCGAACCCTGCGTAACGCAATTGGGAAGGATGCCTAGACCCGGGAGGAACACTTACAGCGACCAGAAACCTCCGTACTCCTACATATCCCTCACCGCCATGGCCATCCAGAGCTGTCCAGAGAAGATGCTCCCCCTCAGTGAAATTTACAAGTTCATTATGGATCGATTTCCCTATTACCGAGAGAACACCCAGCGCTGGCAGAACTCCCTGCGCCACAACTTGTCCTTCAACGACTGTTTCATTAAGATCCCCCGTCGCCCGGACCAGCCTGGCAAGGGCAGCTTCTGGGCTCTCCATCCCAGCTGCGGAGACATGTTCGAGAACGGAAGCTTCCTGAGACGTCGCAAGCGCTTCAAGGTGCTGACGTCCGAACACCTGGCGCCCAGCAAGACGTCGGAAGCCGCGCATTACCTCCAGCAGCATGCCAAGCTCCGGCTCAGCGCCCTGGCAGCCACTGGCACCCATCTGCCCCAGATGTCCAGCTACAACTTGGGAGTGTCCCAGCCGTCCACGTTCAAGCATCCCTTCGCCATCGAGAACATCATCGCCCGGGAGTACAAAGTGCCAGGTGGGCTGGCGTTCTCCACCATGCAATCCATGTCCGCCGGGTACCCTCTGCACAACCAGCTCACCACGGCTTGGCCCCACATGTACGGCACGAGCGTGATGGACAGCGCTGCGCCCATCTCCATGGCCAGCAGTGATTACAGCGCGTACGGGGTGCCCATCAAGTCTCTGTGCCACGGGGCACAGACCCTCCCGGCGATCCCCGTGCCCATTAAACCGACCCCGGCGTCGGTGCCAGGCCTGTCGGCTCTGCCCCACCACATCCCCGCATTCCTGTCGAACTCTCCCCAGTCTCTGAGTCCGACGTCCCCGCAGACAGCGACCAGCCAAAGCAGCCCTGCCACCCCCAGCGAGACCCTGACGAGTCCCCCGACCCTCCAGTCGGTCGCCGTGCACTGACACGTACAGGTGTGGCCACCTGAGAACTGGGCCTTGTGGGCAGCACCAAATCCAAAGCTGAATTTGGACCTTGAAAACGTATGCCGAAAATACTATACAATCAAGGCAAGAGCTATCTATGTTGCAGTGATGTTAATTTATGTGTATGTGTTTCCAGTTTTAAATGTGGATCACACGGATCCAACACGGATATAATATTGTAAAACTTTTTTTTTAATATGCCAGAGTTTTTACATTTAATATGTGTTTTTTTTATATAAGTTGAACGCATATTTCAAGCACTGCACTCATGTTTGCACACGTGCTGATTCACAAACTATTGCTTATTCAGAAAATGTCTTGCATAAGTTAATTATGAACAAGAAATTTGCACACACACAAAAAAATGTGCAGAAATTTTATTAGATGTTTAATCATGGCAAGACAATGCTCGTGTGTTTTTTGTTAGTGGTTCTTCTACTAACTTAGTACATTCTGCATACCAAATACACACAACAGCCTGATTAACACACACACACTCACACACACTTATTATATGTGCTACAATGTCAAACTTGAACACAAAAATAGATTCAAATAGTAGGGTCGTCAGTTTTGGCGGAGTAAATAATTGTAAATAATTGCAAATAAGTGATATTGTGTAAAATGCACTTTTTAGTTAGATGTTTTGCATTATATTTTCCAGGAAATGTTGTGTGAGCATTTAATTTAAAGCCGTGGTGACCATGTGTATTAAATGCTGTACATTTGTACCTTTCGTTGGGATAGAAAGCATGCCCTTTTCCAGACTCTGTGTTGTTTTGCTGCAAGCATGCGTGCTTTTCAAACATGTGCAAAACGTCTGCATTAAATTATCAACTTGGTCATCAGAATATTTTTTCATTAAAATGGTGGAAACCTATACAATTGTGTTCGTTTTTATTAAGCACAAATGGGTTTTTTTTCTCTCCACACAACACCTAAAAAAACCAAAAACCACTGGTACTCATATAACAAATACATCTTTTTAAAGAAGTGACATCTAGCTTAAAAACATTAATTTTACGTGCTACAAATAAAAAAGATCTTCCCTGTGTTTTAACATAGATGCACCATATCTTAAAAAAATGTACAGTAAAAATCATTATTTTAAATCCCCTCTGTTTAATTGAATACATGTGGTTTGATGTTTAATCAGATCATGCATTTAAAAGAACTCTGGAAAGCACAAACCGAGGCCGAGGATGAAATGAATGAAGCGCTTGATTAGAATGCATGAAGTTACTACAGCACAGTCACAGCACAGACAACCAAACTCATTCATCACAGCAGCTATTTATTTCAACCTTACACAAGACTTCAACACACACCCGTTTAAACATATTGCATTTCGATTTAATCGGGGGAAAAATGACGCAAATAATGCGACTTTTTTGAGTTTTTGATGCATTTGAACGTTTATTCGATGCAAATGTTTGCACATGTATTTACATCAATTAATTACTGGTATGTATAATTGTTTCAAAACGAATTTTTGCTGTTTTGCATTATTAAATGTAATCTTATATTACTTGCACTGCAAATACAAATACTTGATCACTCTTTTAAAGAAGCATCTATTGAACTCCTTTTCAACATTTACCCTCCTTGTTCCTCTCCCGTTAAATGGGGGGTCCATTGCTAAAGGATGTGTTGCGGTCAGAATGGGAGAAACAGGTGCATTGTTTGCGAACCCGCACAGAGAGCAACAGCCTTCTCTGGGATATTAAGCAAATACATTAGAATTCCGTCACTTTATGCAATTGAGCTGATCAAATAAAGGGTCCCTGGCCACTTCATTCACCCTCATTCACTTGAATAGAAAGTGCAAAGAATTGCAAACTTAGACTGGGCCACCGATGTAGATTTAGTCTTTTTTTCAGAAAGACAAAAAGGTCGATTTCTCACAAACACATAGCTGACTGGGGGACTAGGAAACGAGTTCTGAGACCCTTTTGGAATTTAAATCCAGCCCCTCCCCCTGAGAGACTGTTTGCACAACACTGCAAGTTTTTTCTACTCCCCCCCCCCCCCTTTTTAGCTTTCCTCTTCTTTTTATTTACTTTCTTTTTGGAGTTTGACATTGTGTTGTGTTGGTGTTGACTTTAGGTTATCATAATGACTACACAAGTGTGGGTTGTGATGACGTGGAGAAGCATTGTATATTATTTTTAAAGAAGAAATTAAATTGCACAAAAAAAATCCCACTGTGCATGGTTTACATAAAGCAAATAAATAAAACTGTTTACATATTACTACTTTATTTTCTATTTTAAGTTCATTTTATTTATTAGTTTTCTTTTTTAAACAGTACTGCACAATCATTTTTTTCAACGAGTTCAAATGCAAAGAAAATATAAATAGTTTATTTAAAAATATAAATAAAATTATATTCATATAGAGTTATAATAAAAACATAATTAATTGAACACATTTGCATAATAAAGTCACATGTGACCTGTCTCAACTAAGGTCCTTTTTTCTGTTAAGCTGTTTTTTTACATAAAATCATACAATGTATAGACAATTTGACGAAAATATAATTGTAATATATTCAATAATGAATGAGTGAAGCCTCATAAAGATATGAATGGGAATAAAATGAAAAATACATTTTGATGTTCATCTCAGAATATGATTTTCCCACTTCATCCTGGTTTTCACAGGCAGGGTCACATATACAAATAGTCGACAAAATTTATTATGTCTAAAATCAGACATGACAAGTTTTTATTCCACTGCATCATTTCTGTTCACATAGCACACCTATCCTCTAAAAGTCTGCCCTCTTGAAATCCTCACTGTCCTGCAAAGCATCCACCTCTCCGAACTTCACATTACGCTGAAGAGCCGAAGCATTATCTTGTGTTTCTAGGGCTCGTGATAACTGAGGGCTTCTGTTGTATTTGAGTGGGCTTCCTCTGTTCATTAACACTGACGTGAACTCTGTTGTGTAAGCAAAGACAAAATGATGCCCACCCACTACATGATCCACTCCTACCTCGAAGAAGGTCATCCCAGGCAGGGGATAAAATATAGAGCGTGCCACACAGAACCACAATGTGGTCGTTTAATTAAAAGAATTCATTATAGTGGGAGCCCAAGGTAATTAGCATGCATAATTTATGATTTGCTTAATGCATGCCGGCCGAGGCGTCGGTAATAAACTCGACTTAACCTCCAGCAGAAGGAGATGAAATGGACAGTGGACGGTTATTTATATTGTGTTTATCGTTGAGCTATAAGTCAAATGTGAGGAGGGACGTTTGATAGAACTTTGGTTGATACTTGGCTTTCCTGGGCCTGAAATGCTTGTTTTACTTAGAGAGACAGAAAGAGAGCGAGGGAGGAAGAGATAAAGATGATGCTTGTGAACCTGGGCACAATCAGCAAAAGGTAACACATAAAACATGGTGTTGTCGCATAGGTATGCAGAGTTGGAACTACACCCCCCCTCCCAATTGATAATCCATTTGCAAAGGCATTACATCCCAACATAAACAGTTTTGTGTGTTTCTTGCTTCTTATTGGTTGTTACGTCAATTTAAACCAGCAAACAATTTAAGCAAGTCTCATTAGCAATAGTGGCATACCTGGAGATATCCAAAGGTCCTTACTGACAGAATAAGGCCAGTTTTGTTGTTCGTTCCACTCCTATTGTTTTTTTTACTCATATTATGGGCTGTCAAAATACTGTTTGTAAAAGCGTAAAAAATAATCGACGCTAAGCAAAAGCTGCATTCAGTTTACTCTGCAAATGTGACAAGGAAGACGTTAATGCTTTTGCTGATGGCTATTTTTTCTTATAAGCCAGACATTGATTTTTACTAAAAAACAGCTGGGATGAACAAATAAAGATACAGTCGTGTAATGCTTGCAGGCTATTTTTTGTTACAAATACATTTACAATAGGTTTCTCCCAATAAAATTTCAATTGAGATGATTGTATATTTTTGATAAGAAACTTGTTAATACTTTTTTAACGTACATGTTTGTTTAGAGATTTAAAGAGTCAGGGGACACCTTCAGGTTCATCTCTAGAGCTTGTTTCCAGGTATGTTGGACATCACAGACAGGCCCAAGACAGAGCATGACTGGGCCGAACACCCATGTGTGCATGAAATCAGAATGTCAACATCTGATTCATGCTGGTGGGCAGTGACTGTGAAACAAATTATGTCAGTGGGAGGCGTCTGCCATTTTCCACTCTAGAGCCGCTAAGAGCTGAATGTGGGCCGGGCCTAGATTCCTGTAGAAATCACAGGACAATGTCACACCATTTTTGAAACTGAGCAAATTCTGGTATAAAACTAGCACATTTGTAGTTTAATGGTATGATTTGTGTATCTTAAAATATGCACATTTTTATAAAACTATTACTTTTATTGTAAGTGTGTGCGTGTGCGTACACAAAAAATAATGCGATGTGGGAATTGAATATTGTATCATGTCATTTTAATGTTCAGTATTAACAGTTATAATATTATTTAATAACATTAGAGTAACAAAATTTGCATTTAAACTTGAATCTATGGGTTTCAAAAGATATCATTTGAAATAATCTGCCATTGGTATCTAGAATTTGAAATTGGTGCACCTCTAGTTCTATTATTATATGATATCTATTATTCATACAAATTATTTAAAAAAATCATACACATGATTTATGTTTTACATACATACACAGAGAAACAATCTATTAAAGTAAAACATGTATTTAATTAAATCAGATTTTTAAAGTCATATCATATTATATATCACTATTTCAAAAGTTATATATTTTTTAACATTACACATTGCGTGCATTTAACATATTCTACACTTCTTGTGCTAGTTTAATGTCTTGCCTTACTGACACTGGGTTGAGTTCAAGGAATGCACATACTCAGAAAACTAATATATACATAATTTGTTTGTATATTAACACCTTCTGTCTAATGTAATGTGCTGTCTCTCTCATTACTTCCACTGTGTAAAGGCAATACCCCAAAGCAAATACTACAAAACACCAATAAGTTGAAAAATGAATATTAATAAAATAAATCTTTATCAGCTGACTTTTCGAACGATGACAGATAATCGTAAGAGTTTCCTCCGTTAGGGTGCACCTGGTCTCTTAGCTTATTAAGATGTTAAACGCATTTCCTCTCTGTTCGTGTTAATGGGGCTGACTTAGCATAGCAGGGGCAGTAAAAGAGTCCCTAATTGTTATTCAAGGTAAGAATGTGTATTGTCTCAGGAAGGCGATAACAGGAACCATTAGCTGGGATCTTAGTTTTTAAAGGTCTCTACTTTCACCTGAGCTGAGGCCATCCTGTCATACGAGTTCATGAGGTCAACTTGTACAGCAGTCTCAAAGCACAAATGTTTGACTTCGCTACTTTGCAGCTAATTTATCACCGCGCCGCATCAAACGCCTACAAGCATGTCAGCTCACTTATTTATATCCTCCCAATGAGTTTGCTGCAGGACTCCATTTTGAATATCCAGATGTTTTGTTGATGATTTGTTGTTTCGATGTTCAATAAGAGAAGCCATAAATTAACACATGTCCTGACACTCGCACACAGGAACATCTAACGAAAAGCCAAACCTTACAGAGCAAAGGCACGCCGAACCCTTCAGCATCTGCAGGGCTTCACAAGTTCAGACAGAACCTTCTTTGAGTTTCTCCTGCTTTTATTCATTACACTTTAGGCTCTGGCTCTGTCAGACAAGGCCTTAGCGCGCAACGGCAACAATCGCATTTTAACAACGTGTTTAAAACGTTATTATAGAGACTGAGACTGGCCAACAGCCCACTATGTTAAATTTCCGATCGGAGAGTTTTGACGTAAATTAATGCGTAAGGGGTATGGCAGAGGCGAGTTAATCGTACACTTGTGTTCAACGTTGTTTGTTTTGGAGGACAATAGCTGTTTGGCAAGATTCCAAGTTAGGGCAGTTCTGAGCATGTCTGTGTGAAGTTTCGTAACAGCACTTTCAATCTAATAAATGTTTTTAAGTCAGTTTCTTATATTATTAAGAATGGTGTCAATAAAAAAGATGAGTTTACATTTCTACACATTCATGTCAGCATTATATGTATAAATCGTCAGTCCTCCATACAGAGATCTGATATCATCATCTATTATTAAATGATAAAAAAGAAAGAAAAAACTTCAACATACTAAACCCAGAAGACCTGTCTTAATATCTTACTTCAAGACATCTTCAAAGCTACAGTACTGTGAGAAGTCTTTTATTCAGTACTGCATAATAACATTCTTACTGGATTATTACAAATAATGTTTAATGTTTGGAAATGTAAACTCATGTTTTCTGACAACACACTACTGCACATGATGTACATACTGACTCAAACCATTGAACCAATGAATGAACTGACGTACAAAAGACTTGCACTGTATTAATAATAGTTTATTTTTGTAGCTGTTCAGTTAAAAAAAAAATGAGTGAAATCATATGTTTGTAATGTAGTGAGTCTGTGGACAATAGTCACACACTGTATATCAAGGCAGGGTTAATAGGAATTATTTAACCGTAGACTTATCTGAACGCAGAAGAGAAGTCATTTTTAATGTCAGGTTGGGACCTATTATCACATTAATAATAGCCAAGTTGTAATGTTACTCCATTAATCCTTTTAAATTGTCTTATGCGGAATATGCATTTAATTCAATATATTAAGTTAAGTTTTGTTTAATTTTTAATTGTATTGATTTTACATTGTGCTCTTAAGTTTATGCTATATCTGTTAAAAAAGTTATACTAGTGTTATATTTGTATGTTTCCTTATTAAATGTGTTAATTTTAACAGAAAACATAGATCATGTTAAATGTTGGAAGGAGTATTCTTTTCAAAGCAGTCTTTACTATAAGATGTATGTTCAATATTTTTAAATCCAATCAATCTGAAATTAACCGGTTAAATAAATTATTTGACGTAACATTTCTGTAAGGTTGTTGTAAATGTGCTTCTCTAAAAGAAGAAAAAGGTTTACTATAACTCTCTCTCTCTCTACCTCCCTTCTGTCAAAGCTCATTTAACCGCAAACATAAACATCTCCTTTTAATGATGAGACCTAACAGATTTGACACCAGGGTGTTTGGGTGCTAAAGGGTGTTCGCTGTGAGGCGTTAAATATGTTAGGACAGTAACAGCCTCTGTGGATTTTTTTAGTATCCTTGCTATTTCCCCTACTGCGACAAGCTAATCTATCACAGTAGATCTTATCTCTGATTTGGCTGTGGAAACTAACGCCCCATGCCTTGACTTCAAAGGCCGGCGGGGCGGCATAGGTGCTGGAGGGAGGCTGTGAGTTGAAGGCTACATCCAGGGGTGAGAGGGGATGATGCTGATTAGTGGTTTAAGGAGAATCCACTACGAAGGGGTAGGGTGGGGTGAGTCGGGTGGGGAGAGAGGCCTGTGGGTGGGGAGTGGGAATTTTTCTTCTGTATCTTGGTATTTTTTGTCACTTCTTTACGGGTTCACCACCAAAAGTAATTGCTTCTGGACAAAGTTTTGGAAAAAAAGCTATTTGAAGAAACTAAGGTCGTGACACTTATGTTGATCACATTGTGTTCAGTAAGATACATTGTACTTTTGGTGGTATGAAAATACTACAATTAGTCAGAAAATGTCATACCCCTGTGAAGCATCCATCAACCCCTGGAATTCATCGCCATGCACTTGAAATCCACCACATTGTCCTGAATGGCAGAGGAAGCTGACAGTTGACTAGAATAGGCCCCTGTGACATGCAGATGGACGCCTCTTGTTGTCGAATAACAAGGCCCCATTGTCCCGCTAATGTAACTCCATCGGTCTTTGATCCAATCCCATGTTGTGACGATCAGTGTGAAAATTCTCCGTCAAGAGCACGATCCACTACTTTGTCTTTTGTTATCGTGATAATCTGCAGCATTCAAATTCGACTTTGTTCTTTTGTGTCTTTGTCAGCGGAACACAATGCGGGGTTAATTAGCAGCCGCCGCAGCGCTCGCCGTTCCTCCGCTCTTAATCACACGTGAAGTGTCCTCGTCTTAGTTAGCGGCTCTCATCAGCGAGCGCGGCCCAGGCCCTGCTCTTAACAAACAAACAAAATGACAAACAGAGCGTCGGTAATCCTTTCTTAAAGAGACAGTAGAAACGAATCTGTAGTGATAGAGTACAGTATGTTTGAACTTCTGTGATCAATACGTTGAAAATATTTTATTTTTGAAGTAGTCATACAGTAGTCTGAGTCTTTTATTTATTCATTGTTGTGGCTTACAATTGATTGTTTAGAATTAAAATGAAGGATTGATCCAGGGCATATCACAGAACCAGAAAGAGACCCTGCAAACCAGCTAGCACACACCTTGGCAACACCCTAGAAACCTTCCAAAAGAATTCATTAAGCACTATCCAGGACAGTAGTAATACATAATTAAATATTTATACTAAATACCTTAACTAACAACCATGTGATATGCTGGTAACCACTTGCTTAACAATAGCCTAGCCTAGATTTAGACAAAACAAAACAGAAAAATAAAGTAAAAAGACAATTAAAAAAATACAAAACAACAGAAATCAAGTTAAATAAAATAATAGAAAAGTTAAGTAAAATAAATAGAAAAATGACGTAAAAATAAATAGAAAATCATGTGAACTAAAATAAATAGAAACAATTAAATTGAAATAAAAATATATTTTGTAAGAAAAAATGAAATTAATGTTTGTTCTCAATTCTTATTGTTTGCCATGAATTAATTTTATGAGTACATTTTACTTTACATTTATTCATTTGGCTGGAGCTTGTTATCCTAAGCGACAAGTATTATGCTGTTCTCAATTATCACTGCAGAGCAAACAGTGGTAAGGGGCTTTGCTCAAGGGCACTTAACTCATTGTCTGCTGGCAGTGGGATCCGAACCTGCAACCTTCTGCTTACAAGTCTAACTGTCTAACCACCAGACCAGAACTAACCCACTGACTGAGTGTGTATATATGGAGTTTAAAAGCACGTGTACTTTTGTCATTTAGCTGGCCTGTATATTTCAGAGTTCTCTGTCAGTTTACCCAACATAACCAGATGCAAAGCTTTCCGCATGTCATTTTTTCAATGTTGCACTTCTATAGAGCAAGCTCTCACCATTCCCTGGTGGTCTAATTTATGTTAAGTCACCAACCTCCCCCATGGCTGTTTTGAAACGTCTGCGAATGGAGACTGTACCGGCACAGTACCAGAGTCTCTGGTGAGATCATTCCCAATGGAAAAGAACCACGCACCGAAACCATCTGCAAGTCCATGGGGCAGTTCGCAAAGAAAGACCAGACTTCTAAAGATCTCCACTCACAGCCCAGCTTCTCGCGCAAAGTAATTAATTCGATTTCCGAGGAAGTCAATGGCTGTCCTTGGATCAGTGGTATGCTTATGAAAGAAAAGTTTTTTTCCCTTTGGGGAAACTGCATTATTCTGAAATGGACAATGAAGTGCATTGATGTTTTGAAGTTTGAGAAGTTTTGTTTAGGTTGAGAAATAATATATTTGTCTGTTCAGTTCTTTTATGACTATTATGATTATGTCACAAGTTATATCACATATTACTGAATTTTGTGTAACAGCCAATATTATCACATTGTTTTTATTTATTTTGCAATCTTGAATTTCTTTAGAGTCATATGACCATGGGCCTCAGGGTGTGTTAGTCTGTATCTGTTTACACATGTAGATGCTAATGAAATGTTAATAAACGAGAAAGTGCGCATTCCAGTAGTCGACAGCTATCTGCCTCCAACGCAATCCCAAAATCTCAAAGTTCTCCAAGGAGCGTATTCATGCCCAATCGCACGAAGAATTTAGGTCGTTGTAATTAACTGCAAGATGCATGAAATGATGAAACATGGAGAAATTAAGAAAAATCTTATAGTCTTTAATAAACCATTACAAGAAATGTATTTCCAGAAGCAATAACTTTATGTGGACCTCAGACGAAATGAATGTATGAATAACTGATATGTTAGTGTAACTCTCAATATTTTAGCTTCTCTTTCAGTGTTAAGGTATAAACTAAGTCTTTTACGGTCCTGTTATGGAGAGAAACACAGGTTTCTATATATTCAGATTATAAACACAGCATACCTCACACCTCTTGTTTGGGATTTGGTTGAATGATCTTTCTCAGACGCCAATGAATGTAATTGGTTAAACAGAATTGTAGTCTGGTTTGCATGGTTGTAGTTGAGTATTTTTCAATTGCAAAATATTAAGTGTAACTAAAGTGTTTTTAAAGAGGATGTTGTCTATTTAAAAGTTGTCTATCTAAATATTTTACAAAAAGTTACACAAGAAATGACTGTACGAATGAGGTTGTGTACTAAAATATTCAATAAAAAGCTATTAAAGGCAATAAGGGAAATCTATAACATTAATGTTATCTTTGTAATTTTATATAATTGAAGTTCAGATGCTTCAGTTTAGTGTGTGGGAAGGAGCAAATGTAAATTTTAAGGTGGGTAGATTTCCACCTTGAAATGTAAATACTCAATGTGGCATTGCATCAGCGGTTTAAAGATATAAAAATAGTCTCCAACTAGATTCCTTTAAGCAACCTGGGACATTTTCAGCACAATGTTTCCACATAGTACATTATAAAACTAAGTTAACAAAGTGTGTTTTAGCATCTTTAAGTGCAAAGACCATTTGTATAGAAATTTGGACAAAGTACCCCTGGCATTTATCAGCCAGCTTCCTAAGATCTCACACTGAGATGCTTTTGAGAAGTCTTAATGTATTCTAAACTCTTATTGGCTGTTTTTCTTTATTATTTGGTCCAGTCACCCATAAAAAATGCTTAAATAAATGTTTGTTTTGTGACTTTAGATCAAAATGTTTGTTTATTCAACAGAATCTTAATTGTGCATGTCCACGATATTAAAGAATATATTCCACCCAAAAATATAAACTCTGTCTTGAAATTACTATATCATGTTGAAGTTCTTCCAAACCTTTGTATTTTTTTTGTTCGGTTAAAAACAATGAACAATATTTAAAGAATGTTAGCTACTGTGATTCTGAAACATCACTGTTTTATATGAAAAAATGTACACAAAAAATATTAGTGTATGTAACAAATATATATATATATATATATTTGTTAAATAGTTACTTTTTTATTACATAAACTTGTACATTTTATGAAACACATTTTAGTAAATATTTATAATACTTTCTCCTGAAAAAATCTACTGTTAACTGATTATTTTTACATTAGTATATTTACTAATCCACATTAAATATTTTTTTATAGTGAAGTAGAGGAAATAAAATAATTGTCCAAGAAATCTCAGTTGCTTACATTCTTCCAAACATATTTCTTTGTGATTCTTTAAACAATTATGATTATTTTATTATGACTACTCTTTTATCAATCTTAAGTTGGGACGTTTTAAGTCATACTTTCAAAAAAACAGCTGCAAAAAAATGCAACACATTGGAAACGTGATTTATAAAAATGAATGTAAACGGAGTTATCTGCATATAAATAGATAATCTAGCCAATCATAATTAATATTGTGATTCATGTTTCATAAAAATAACCTTATGAATTTATTCCCATAGTAACTAACTCAACTGTAGTAGTTTTAGTAATTTGGCGTCACTCATGTATCCACCGCAGTTATTGTCGCTTACTATGGTAACCAGAACAATTAAAATTTTTATAATGCGTCTGAACAGCGATCCAAGACGATCCACGCCAGTTGTCTCATTGCCAAGCGAGTATGGCACCATTGTGGCTCTTGTCCGTTAGCCAGTTAGCTCTGTGTGCAAACAGTGTAAATAACCATCTCAATAACAAACAGAGGAATGTGGGAGCCAATGCGTTAGTACCGGGCTGCTTTAATGACATTGTCAATGGGGCCAATGGAACACTCGGCTAATTTCTTTTCTTTGGCTTCATTAGGTGCCACTGCACAGGACAAATAAATCACCGGCACAAAGTGGTAGAGAGAGAAGAGCCTGTTGTTTTGTCTCCCAGGGTCAAAAAAAAAAGTCAAACAGAGTCACCTCTCTTGCCCCCATCGATGACTTGGGCAAACAATGCAAATGGGGCGATTGGGTAAATAGAGGGCGCAGATAAACCAACAAAAAGTTTCACCCTGAGAAGGTTTGTGGGAAAGTTTTCCCCCATTTCTTTCATTTTCTCCAATCATCACCACGACAGAGACCACAGCGATTTCAAGAAGGGCTCTTGAGCATGCACCGTAAGGCCCTTGGTTTGGCCCCTCTAACACCATGTCCCCGGGAGGGGGGCCGCTCACTCTTTTGAGCCCCGCTCCGGAGGGGCTGTAAAGCGCTGGCCTCCGCAGGCCACAAATCAGCTCCTGAAAGCAGGCATGCATCTTCAAAGGGTGGGCTGCCCCTCTGTGATATACGGCCCCCGCCGAGAACAAGTTAGCCACGGCCAGTGTCTTTGCACCTGGGCCATTATCAGGCGACCGGGATCATCTCCTCTCACCACACATTCAAATGTACAAGTAGCAGATTAGGCTGACTCAATCTTCTTTCCTTCTGAAGGCTGGGGCGAGAGAGAGCGAGGGAAGATGAGAAAAAAAAGAAAACCCCTTGGACTTCAAAAAGAGCTCTCTCTCCCTCTAAAGAGAGTGAATGGGGCAGGAGATGAAATCGTAGGGGGGCTTGTGTATTCAGAGAACTAATTCAGAACTGATTCCTCTAATACACTCCTGAAACACTTTTAATTGTGTTAGTTTGCATTCAAAAGGCACGTTTGCAGCTTTTAATTGGGGAGCGCTTTGAAATAATTGAAATGTGTGACTTTGTGAGGGACAATTTAAACAGTTCTTAATGTGCTTTGCTGGTAGGTGCTGACTGGACATTATTTCCTCATTCTGACACTGTGGCATTTTGAAGGGGTCTTAGTGATGTTCTCTCTGAATAAAATAAGCTATCGAGGCTTGGCTTAATGCGGGCCATGTTTGCTGGTGGAGTAAACACTACACAATAACTAGAAATTGCAATAAGATTTGAAGATAGCTTGTAAATGACATAAAACCACAAATGTTACTGTACAACTTTTTTTTTGTAAGACTTTTTTTCAAACATTATTAGCTGTTTTTTTACAGTGTAGGACTTAATTTTATGATAATACTAGGTCTGTCAAAATGATTAATCGCCATTAATGGCAACTAGAATTAATTATACAAATTGTTGTTGTATTAATAAATACAAAAACATGCATATATTATGCATATATATACTAATTTAATAATTAATACATTTAAATATATAGATAAGAAATTAAAATGCAAAGAACACAGACATATATTATGTTATTAAAAACCTTTATTCTGGGTGAGATGGATCGTGATTTATCGTTTTGACAGACCTAGTTAAAATACTTGCCTACACTTGTCACAGATTAGAAATTAAAAATGCAATTGCATTTAACATGGCAGCCATGTTTGTTTAACTGACTCATCCATTTTATGATAATTTTTTCAGAATTTTTTAATGTATTAAAATAAAAAACGCAAAAGCAAATAGTTACAACCAGCAGGTGCACAAAGGCAGGGTAGAGATTTATAAAAAAAAAAAAGCTTCAGGAAAGGGTAAAATGGAGCACCAAAAATGCTTTTGACCAATCAGAGCAAGCAGGCTTTAGGAAGCCTATAGAAAGAGCAACGACATATGATAGCGGAGCAATGCAGGAAGGGTCGTGTTCCTTATGCGTAGAAATGTGTTTTGTCCTCGCTTTCAAAAAAAAAGAAATTTCAAAAATCCGTTACCCCGCCTTAAACTGCTGAAACTTATATATTAAAGGTGCAATCCATACCTTTTACAAAACTTTTACAAAATGAACCAAGAAACACATCTTAAAAATACTCAAGTAACCTGAGAATGTGTAATACAGCGACAATATTTATATTTAGGAAATGGAAATTAAGTCTTGAGAACACGATTTAGCATCAATATAGTAGAGATAGTGCCTTTGTTTCTACTAAAAAATATAGTATATTTTATCAAATCTTTGATTGCAATACCTAATGTTTCAAAAATTTCCATCTGCAATCTTGAACATCTGGGTCAAACGTTACAATTTATATTTACATTATATAAAAATATTACAGTTCTTTAATGCGCTGACATCTTAAAATGGCTAACATTTCAAGATTGTATATGCGGTACATTCTACACCTTTAAATCCAGAGTTACACTTATAAAAAGTTTTAGAAAAGTTTTTTTCTCCATTCACCTCAGCAACAGATGCAGATCTGTTTGAACTTCAACCTAAGGTTGGAGGGCCCAGCTGTTTTCACATCAGCACAGGGCTGTGAGCTGTCAATCTCTTGCCATCTCTTTTCTGCCCTTCTCTTTTAAAAACTTTTATATGCCATGGCAGGGTCTGCCGGCTGTGACAGTGTGTTGTAAATCTGCCTTATACTGGGTTACTCATCCATGTTACAGCCTTATAATGGATCCAGGTTGACAAGATGAGGGTGTGGGGAATTTGGCTGGAAATCACAAAAGATTGAGGTGCATTGCTTAGATTTGTGCACTTTTGAGACATTACACCTCTCAGACAGGCTTTACATCCCATTCACGTCCCTTTCACGTCAGTTTATCATGGAGTCTGCTGCTGCACTTTTACTTCATGTTTCAAAGCAAATCCGTGAGAACACCAGTGAATCACTCTTTCTGGAGTCCGTTCTCTTGAATCATTTTAATCCTCAGGAGGGCTAAAACTCTGGCTGTCATTTCACCGGCCAGTGCCAGCGACCGGCCTCAGAATAAAACCAGTGTAGCGTGAATATCATTCTGTGGATGCATGAGCTGCCTCGCTGAGCCGGGGGTTTGAAGAGCGAGGCGTCACGGCCCTCCCAGAATGCCTGCCGTCCACTCGGCAACCTTACAGTGAAAGGACCACCCACTTAGGCTGGATAGGGGATTTGAAGCTTCCGTGCCTGCGGTGGGCTTGAGCCCCTTTTTTGGATGGTGTTTGCGGTTCGTCCGATTGTATTGCGGTTCTTTCCCTTCTTCGCTTCTCAACTCCCTGTGGCTAAGCTGCCGGTTTTGAAATATTCGATCAATGGATGAAATAGGATGAGTGTTCATGTGGATAAGTGTGGAGGGATATCCAAACCAGATGAATTAGAGATAAGATGAAGTCAAGATTTGTGTTTATTTTACGAAATTGTGGGAGTTTTGCACTTTAAATAACTCCGGAGTGACCGTGAAACCAGGCTAAAGTCTCAAAATCTAATTCCGGAAAAACAAGCAATAAAATTTTATTTGAGATATGAAAGATTAAGCAACAAACTTTAATAAGCAACAAACTTAAGTGTCAAAAACATAGCATCCTACTTTTGCATTGCTAGCACTAGAAAACCGTTAGAAGTTGGACAACAGGAGCTTTTTTTTACAGATTTGTACATTTGGAACATTTTATTCTGTGACCTGCATTGCATTTGAATTTATTTTTTATTTTTAAACTTTAGAATAAAACTTTAGCGTCAATCTTTTGCTTCGAACTGTAGCGTCAAACTTTGGTATTAATCTTTAGTATTAAACTTTCGTATCAAACTTTCGTATCAAACTTTCGTATCAAACTTTGGCGTTGTTAGCAAGAGCAAACTGTTATGATTTGGGCAAAAGGAAAAAGTAACTTTTTAAATGTATTTTTTTATTAAAAACTTTTATTTGTCATTTGTATATTTATTTCTTTCCCGCTGTTTCCTTACTTGCACTGCACATAATACTCTGTGAGGTCTTGTATGTTTGGATTTCTGAATCCAGCGCTCCACCCTACAGCATTTGTCCCCAACTCCCCGTCTTCATTCACGACCTGTTTTTATCAACGCTCCTCACAAAGCACAACAAAACAGGGGGAGGGTTGCGTTCTTCCCCGTCAGGGCCTGACATTGGCCGCAACATTGTCCAGGAACCCTTCGGTATCTCCGTCCCCTTAGTGCAATATACAAATAATCATTTCCATATGCAGTGAAAAGGGTCATGGCATTAACAGAGGGCGGAATGCTTTCGGGGGGGAAATATTGTTCAGCAATGACACAGAAGTAATTTGGGTCTCGCCGAGCGATTCCATCAGGGCCTTTTGTCGCCTCAAAATGTTTGACCTGGGGGTCTCCGACAGCCCTGTTAATGGTCGCCGGAGTACTGTGACAGTTGGAGAAAGTGAAACATTTCAGGACTAACAGCGGGCCTCAAGACGTTCGGGCATAAATATTTAAACGCTCCCGGCTTGTCCTGAATACCGGGGGGTCTCCATGCCTTGTTTGGAGATAATATGAATTTGAGAGCAAATATGAATGCAAGGAGAGGACTAACATGGCAACATGACTTGGTTTAAGTCATAGTGCATTTAAAGAAAGATCAACAAAAGCATACAAGATGCATTTAGTATTTTATGGGTCTAGGCAAATACAAATGTAGTTTAATCCATTTACCGTATCAGTTCAGTAAGGTAAAGATATGAAGTACAACAGATTAGCAATGTGATCTCATTTGCCAAGTGTTGGGAAGATTACATCCATCCTTTCTCATTGTGAACCCAATTCTAGGGATACTCATAAGACTCCATTTCTCAAAGTAAACTTAATTAAATATAGGGGCTGTTAAGGGAATTTTGACGTGCCATGAATGATCGTCCCGGCGAACAAAGCTGTTACACAAGCCATCGAATTATCTCTGTCAAACTTTGGCGTAATCTGACCTGATCCTCTTAAAAATATTTAAATGAAGACATTTACACATCAATGGGAGTCATGGCAACCCTGTGTATTTTCTCCTCTGTGGTGCCTCTTTAACATACGGCTTTAGAAAAGCACATCTCCTCCGTCATGTTTACAAACAACAAAACAAACAATTCCCCAAAGAAAGAGCTGAAGTATTTTAAAACATCATGATGGATGGTGAGAAAAATGTGTCGATTCAAAAGAGAGAGAAAAGACTATTAAGCCCAAGAGGGAAAAATGAAGCGGCTAAGTTTACTCATGAATGTTGTTGCAGGGGGAACCTTCCTCTAGCAAGACTTGAGTTCAGTTTGTTTGATATTCTCCTTCAAAGACCCTCATGGATTCTGTGTTTGAGCATATACTTCTTGCATATCAGAAGTATGAGGTAATGTTGGGATGTTTGGGTGAAAGGAAGCAATTCTCCCTCTAGTGGTCAAGAGAATCTTCAGGCAAGGGTTCATGTACAATGCCAGGCAAACAAGCTTTTTTCCCATGGGAAGTTGGACCATACCTTCCTTTCCAAATAAAATCTACCTGAAAAAAAACCCAGCGTAATATTAAAATGAGAAATTTAGGTCAACATGTACGACTTCCCCATGTCGTGCAACTACTTCCGTAAATATGGGGATGTTTGTGAAAATAATAGCAAATCCCCATGTTCTTCATTTCCATACTGGGAAAACTGTTATGTATTAATATAGCTGATGGCCTAATTGGGTTCTGGGAGAACAGATTCATTAATTTGTGGCTAATAGGCACAAACATGAAAAAACAAACTTCTTTACTTTTTCACTCAGTTAGAGCAGAGCATTTTTAAGCAACTAATGTAAATTATGCAGATTGTGTTGATTATGCCTACATGAGAGATTTCTGTGGGAGGTATCTGAAACTTTCTTTTGGCGCAAAACCAATTGAACATTTCCATAATTAAATCGCGTTTTTCTTAAATGATTTTCCGTTTGGCTTGAGTCCTTGCGATAGATTTCAGTTCATACCAAACACAGTTTTACAACTTCCTTTATATAACAAAATCAAACAAAGAGTTTCTTTGAAGTTTTTTACAGCACCCTAATTTCAGTAAAAAACCTACTCGTTCTGCTTATCAAAAACTTTGTTGAGATGTCTGTTTATTCACATCCATCTGAAACAAATCAATACATAGTTTTCAAACTTTGAAGTTTAAAAGGAATTTTAGTTCAAGGAAATATGTTGTTCTTATTCTTTATTAAAGTAAAAAAAAAGTGGCAGAGTTGTAGCCGAGTTGTTTGGGGACCTGGAAGTCCATGATAGGAGGGATCCAGTCCGATTCAGCCCACATCAACGCAGAAACTTGAATCGATGTGAACTCGCAGCGATCCTAGTGATGCAATTTGAAAATATGTTAAAATGTTAGAAATTTGCGCAAATAGCTCATTAAAATTTAAGGGTATGGACGCATACAAACACTCTTTTTGGCCTAATGTTTTTCGCATCACTTACGTAAAAATAGATATCTTTTCCCATAAATAATATCTACCATGGAACATGATTGTTCTCATTCACTGATGTGGTTTTAGCATTACACTCATTCCTGTATGACTGTACGTGACAAAAATAAATATTCTCAAAATATGAAAAAGAAATAACAAAACCAATTTTAGAAGTGTAGGGAGCGAAAACTGGAAAAATAATATCGCACATACTATAGTGTATAGTATGGATAATACCATAGATTGAGTTGTATTAGTGTGATATGTGGTCGCCAAGTATTTCATCAGATTCTCTCTTTGGTTATAAGGCACAACATGTAAATACCGTACAAAATCTTAACATGTCAACCAAAAGTATTGCTAGATACGAAATAAAGCAGATATTGTTATTAATTCATGTTCACTTTAAAACAATATTCACCTAAACTTAAAATTGGCTGTACAGTTTAAATATGTAAATAACACTTTGCTGCATTTGCCTTTTGTTTGTTTGGCGAAAAGGTTTTCACGTTACATATAGAATGTGAGCTTAAGCGCATACTCTCTGCATTCTTTGAATCTCCAGTACACACTTGCACGTATTCAACACATTTATCTTGTTGCAGTTTTAAGCTTGGCAGTGTTGGAACAACTTTGCAAAGTTTACTTTCCCATGTTTTTTAATGGTCAGCAAAATTGCGATATTTTAGGGATCGGTCCACAAAAGCCCATGACGGTGCATATAGAAACGCTATAAATGCATATAGGTTGCTAAGTAAAACAGTTCCCATTGGGTACATCATGACGCATGTTCTAAACCTCCAGTGTGGGTTTGACAGGCCTCAATTCGGCCTCGGTAGACTGCAAGCTGATACTCGTACAGAAATAGAGCCGGGCCATTGCCCATCAGCAGAAAATCTGCCCAATCAGCAAAACTCTAATTAACAAATGCCGTCTCAATGTCACCTTGTGTTTTTTTAACCACAAAACTCCCCCAACATTGCATTGAAGATAAAAGATTTTAAATGCCTAGCAAGCTTAGTCAGGAGGGGCTGGGTTTGGTGAAGAGAGCAGTGATTTGAGTATGTCGAGTGAGGGAAATAAAATACCCCAATCAGGGATATCTTTACTTATTTGTTGGCAAAAACAACCCAAGCATTTTACAGATAAACCTATTAAGTATAAATTCAAACTAAATATGTCCCATGTAGATATGCACAGGGTTTCAGATGGAGCCTATAGTGTCTTCTAAACCCAGCGGTCAATCCCCGGGCCTCTCGACGGACCGTAAATCAGCACGTCTCTTCACATGTGATAATTCTCCAAAGTTAAACAGCCATAAAAGCCCTAGGAACTCTGACCTTCACCATCTTACTAAGCAAGAGAAGCCAATGATGTGTACCGGTCCACTGTCACGCTGCTCACGTTATGATAAAGTATGGGCTCGCGGTTGCTAAAAAATAACAGTATGTCTTCGCTGACATATATGGGGCCGGCAATTCAAAGCCATCCCAATTTATTTAGCACTAAAATATTTTATTGTTGGCTATAAAGCATATGGCAGCAGCGGGAAGAGAGGAAGGACGGATCCTCTGGCTGTATTGTTCACCTTTGACGGAAAGCTGTCTGAACTTATAAGCCTCTCATTGTTAGCTGTACGTTGGTGTGATGGGATGCACTTTGGTTCTTTCTGATGGCAAGCGTTGTGTAGACTTGCTTTCAGTAGATCGAATCTTGGATAATAATTTTATCTAAACTAGGGATTAAGATATTAATATAGTAGTAAAAAGATGGCAATATTCTGTATTAACCAGTAAAAATTTACATAAAATTAGTTTTGTGTAATTTTTGACAATTTCTATAATTTGACTATTACCATCTTTTAAAATGTAAACTTTAAAATAAACAGTAAAATTTTATAAAATAATACTATTTTCGTACAGTTGTACTTCTAAAGTTAGCATTTCATGTTAAAAGTGCAAAAGATTTGTGAAAAGTGTCAAAAGTAGATAAAACACAACTACATTCTAAAAGTAAGCTGCATAACCATTATCGAAGGGGGGCCATTGCAAATATCCAACTTGGGATCAGAGAAAATTAAGAAATTTTACCGTAAAATTTTACATAACTCATTAAGGTCATATTACAGAAATAAACTTCTAATATATTTTTAAGTTAAGTGAAAATAATATGAAAATTATAGGTACTTTATTCAGATTTTAGCTCAGCTTCAATACGATACACAATACTGGCTTTACAATTATGATTGCAACACAATATTTGTTAAAATGATTAAATATGGAATTAACGCTCAAATGAAAGAATTTACAATGCTCAAAGTTTATTCAGCCATCTGAATTTAAAATCCTAAAACTGAATAGATAAATTATCAAAACATTTATTTCCTAATATTCCTTTACGATCCATATCTAATATGTTGTTATACCCCTATATTTGACTTTTCGTCATGCTCCCCGGTTCTTCTTTTACAGTAAATACTATTTAACTGGGTGCCCTTTTTTGCATTAATTTGTACAAAGTAAAATGTAAAATAATGTGTATGATTGTTTGGAAAACACCCCGAAATTGGCTAACCCAGTTTCTTATTGCCATGATGTTATGTTGCATGTTCCTTAAAACTGATAAAAGTTAAAAATATTTAAATACAATTAATACAAAGAAATTACGTTTATTGCAGAAATGCAATGATTACATAAGCAGATATTGTGTATATCTAATCAGCATTATTACTTCTAGCTGTATTTGTGCGTATTATTCTTATGGAGTGGGAATGTAAACACAATCCACTAAACAGTCAGTTATATGATGACTGAGTGCTCATTCTCTCTATTATAGTGTGGGGGTCATTAACAATCCCATAATGCATGCAGACTGAGAGGAAATAAGCCCTGACTGCATCCCCTGCCATCTCTGCCCTTCACAGCTGTCATGGCAGGATCATAAACAGCATTTATAACAATCTGGCTTAGGGGTGAGAAGCGCACCCCCACCTCACACGTCCCATAACAGTGGAGCTTCCATTCAGATTTTATTTAAAAGTCTGACAGTCAGGGCTCAAAATGTATGAATAATATTAAAAGGGTTGTCTAATTAAAAGCTAAGTTTTAATAATTATTCATTTAATAAATTAATTCATTTAATAACATATTTATTAAGGAAATTAACCATGTGCCTTGCTATAGTAATTCCCCTTTTCCAAGCATTAGCGTACATTCAGAATTATGTTTAAACAACTCGTAGGTTGAATTTACGCGCACCCTCTTAAGAACTGAAAAAGATAAACTCACTGGAGAGGAAAACTTCATAGGTACATCATAAATCATAATTAAGCCAAGTGTGACAGCAGCTTAGAGGCTCCTTTACCAAACCGCCCCCTTCTTTTCCTTAAGGAATACCGACTCAAATCTCCATTCACACGAATCAGGTGAAAAATAACGTGCATAATGTTACTTACGAGTTTTTGCGCTATTATGTAGGTTGCGCCGCGGTTGGCCTTGTATTAAGGCAGATCATCAAGAGTTTTGACCTTTTGTAGTGGAGAGCCCAGAGGCTTCCGGGATAGCGGTCTCTTTAAGTTATCTATGTCTGCTTTGCAGGTTCTTTGCACAGGGCTAAATACCATTTGATTTAGCCATGCTCCCATATTCATCTTCATCACGTGATTTATGGAGTTTGCATGACTCTGTTTTATTAATAGAGGTTCCTTCCCAAGAGCATAAGATTGTTGTTCTTTTAATAGCCCCTTTTTTGAGCAAAATGTTTTTTTCTGTTTTTTTTTTATAGGTTCGACAAAAACCTTGAATGCTTTGAATGGTGAAGTACCAAATTTTAGTCCATGTGAATTCAGTTTTTTAACTTTACTCAATAGAAACGGTAGGCCTTAACAAACATTTTATTATAAAACATTCTGAGTGGCATTTTATTCCGCGTGTTGGGTTTTGTAATCATATTTACAAGACTGGAGGATTTGTTTATGCGGGGTATGTTTAACCTGTTTTCCAGGCTGAGTAGGAAGATGAATTAGTGAGTGTACCGTCATGTGTTCTCTGGGGAGTTTACCCCTCCTATCATCTTCCTACCATTGATAGACACAGTAAATAACACATGGATAAACAACCCAGATGATATGTCTTTAAATCCTATTAATCTTCTTTTGTCATGCTCCCTTCTGCTTTCCATATGTTAACAATGGCATTCGGTTTGTTTCAATGCTGTTGTCAAAGAAAAATGGACTCCATGAAAAAAATCGTATTAGAATAATTTTGTTTCTTTTTACTTTTATGCTATAGTGTGTCCAAGACTTTCGTATGCAAGAAATGTCAGGAAGGATGGTCAATTGCTTTCTGTACAATTCGCCTAATGTATCATTTAAATATAATAGTATTTATTGGTGCACTTTAATGTTTATGCACATCAATGTTTAAAACTCTGTCACTCTCAAATCTAAAACATCAATTTTCTCTCTTCATGAACTTGGGTCTCCATGCCACCAAGGTATTGGCAACATATTGTGTTTAAAGGAAATCATTGGGCTGAGAAGTTTAATTGGAATTGTTCTCTGTCTCCATGAACGCACTGGAGTAGAGTAAGTTGGCATGATGGCATCATAGTTATGGAAGCCAATAAAAAGTTATGCGCTTTATTGAATTCAATCACACAAAGGTTTTGGGTAGAACGTTCGTCACTGTTTAGGAGCACCATAGAGTACTTAAAAAACGTTTTACAAAATAGTTTTCTCATGTTTTTTTTAAATCAAAGACGTGTATAGAAGTTTAAAACAACATGAATAAGTACCTCATGACAGAATTTTCAACTATCATCCTTAACTGGCTAGAAAAGCCAAATAACCAATTGCATTCTCAAGTCTTCAACTTGATTTAGAAAAGAATTAGACCTAAACTAGAAATTCCTCATAAACATCCACAGAAAAAACTTTATAGCCACTTTTTACAGCAGTGCAAGCCTGATATTAAAGCTGGTCAATCGATGGATGGCCTACACCAGGTCACATTTTAATCTGCTCACTAAAAATGTTTTAAAGATGTTAAGCCCTCAAAACATGTTTTTTCTCCTTCATTTTCTTCTTGGCTGCCAAATGAATGTCTTCCCTCTTTGTTAAATGGGACTTGTTAATTGCCCCATGATGCCACAGTGCTGTGAAACTGGATGACAAAGTGCACACACCATCTGCAGCAGCTGCTAACTGCAGGAAAATGCCCCGGGAGCCTGCGGGCTGTGCTGACACCAGCCCCCCGAGCTCTGATGTGTGAGTTGAAGAGGGTCCAGCCATCCCACAGGTTAAATAATTCAGGCCTTTAAACCTGAAGCAGTCTGTACAAGTTAACTGTGAAGTGAACGGTCTCAGACACGAGACATGAAAGAGCTACATGTATTCCAATTAGGTGTTGTAGCAACCTGCGACGCAGATGACTGTCTTCACTTGTTTCTGTGACTTGTCCTGACTGTGTCAATCTGCAAGCTTAATGCACGGCACAAATAAATGCTAAAGCTAATTTATTCATTCAGATATTTGTGTTTTCCAGATTAAAACATTCAATGAAACAGTTTTTGTGATCCTGTTTGTGAAATCCCACCTTTAATCTATTTTTAAGAGATCAAGAGCATTGAAGAATTCCTAGCCTCAAAAATTGCAAAAATAGGTAATGTAAGGTTAAATATATGTTTTATTTCAAATATTCTAACATTCATTTTCTTTCACCCCTCTTATCAAATGTACATGTATGTAATGTACAGCTTTTACCGCATTCCAATCTAAATAAAATGTTAAAATTCTGTAAACTTTTACAGTGTAATAAGACAAATACTAACACTTAATTTATGGAGATCAATATTTATGTTCAGTGTTTTTAAAATGTAGTTTTTTTGAAGTATCCTTTTTTATTTTTATATTGTTATTTGATATAATTGCTGTGTGTAGAAAAATAAATGAAGAGGAATAAAAATGCCATCCTTACGTTATTTTAATATTTGATATGGTCTTAATAATAAAGAGATTATTATTTTCAAACGATATTCTTTACATTATCTTTAAAAAATTAAGGAAACAGCTAATCACAAAAACGACTTGGCTATGCTATTATAGCCTTATTGAAGATTGTTCTTTATCTAATATGATGTATGAAAAACTTTTGATTGTGAAATAAAAGACTATGTGATATGTACATCATGGCCACGCAACCACAATGATATGTCCGGTGGATGAGATTCTAGCCAATTCCTTTTAACTGAAATAAATGTATAGAAAATTAAAGTAGCCACAATTACCACCATAGAAAACAGTAAATCTATCCATATTCACCAAACATCTTTAGGTTTGCCATGATCGGTCAATCTCCTCCAATAAAATAATAATTAGATTCTACAGTATTATGCAAAACCATCAGGTTGACTCAGTGTCCCATTTCTGTTTAATGGTAATATCCATGACAATGTGAAAAGTTGTTTGGTGTTTAGTAGGAAAGCCCCGAGTGGCAGACAGACAGATTGTGTTTGATTTCATAAATAATTTCAGTCATCAGGGACGCACATTGTTCTAGGCTTAAACATGTTGTTTACTGATGCCACATGTTTGAGGGACAGACACTGCTGTTGGTACACAATAAGAGCCCTTTAGGATTTGGAAAGAGTGTGAATCTCACCCCAGGCACCAGAGCTTGGCAAAGATATAAAAAGACTTCTGGGAGGGTTGGTTGTGTTTGGGACTGTGCTGTGATTCTTTATGTATGTATGTGTGCGTAAGTTGGGTCCGTCCAGAATACCTTGAGGTGTTTTTGGCCATTAGCATTTTCTCAAATTAATACGACATGCCTCCTCAAACTAGGTGTACAATTATTATTTTCTTCTAATATCTCTTCGTATTATTATTTTGTTAAAATCACATTGTAAAATGTTTACAGTAAAACCTTATATGAAAAATATTTAGGTCAGTTGTAAACTTGCTAACAGCATGTGCTGTAAATGTATTACGCCACCCTATTGGAGGGTATATGAACAGCAATAGATTCATACTGCTACTAACATTACTGCACATCCTCATCATCTACTTAGATGTGATTGGTTTGTTCTTGCTCTTGTACTTTATGTAAATTACATCTAACATTAAAATCTATAATCAGTGGAGAAAAGATCAAAGATTTTGCCAATGGCCAAAATCACTCCCGCTCTCCCAAAGGAGTGAACAACTATAGGAAACAAAAGTTTCTGCCACCCGAGCATCTCGTGGTGACGGGTACGTTCAAGCGAGAGGTGTGGAGAAGCATACAGTATTGTCTTTTTAGATTATTTCAGCAGCATCATACTTGCAGGACCTTCATTTAAAGACAGAAAAATAAAGAAACAGTACAAGTCAATGTTGGCAGCACAACGGTCATTTGGGGTTCTGCCGGGCATGTTTGTGCGGTACTATTTTATGTCTTTATTTAGAAGGATGGCTTGTTCTGTTAATGTCAGTCCATGGATTAAAAAAAAGTATGCAATTGCCGCTGACATGTTACACAAAAAAGTCAGTAAAATGCTGCAAATTCTTGCCACCCAATCAACCACTGCCTAAAATTTCTTAATTAAGCTAAATACAACTTTTTTAAGATTTGAATTCAAAAACGCACAATAACATTCTTTGTATTAAAAAACAGTGATGTTGGCTTTTTAAAATTATTTTTTCATTAACAACTAGCTGTCAATCCCACCTTTCATCATAATGAAAATTGCTTTTTACAGCATCAAATTACTAGCTAAAATTTAAATTATTGCAAAAGGAAGAATTGAATATATATATAAACATGATAACTTCTTTAAATGACCAACGGGGGTGGTGAAAGAGCCCACAGCTAGGGGACACAATTGTAAATAATAACTTATGAAAGATCGGACATGACTTAATCATGCATTTAATCATTTTCTGTTACTGTTAAGTGATCATAAAACTCGTTATTACTCATAAAACTAAATTTTAAAGATCTCACATGACACCACGAGGCAAACACACTTTTTTGTTTGACTTATTTTATTATGACACTAATACTTTTCTTGTTCTGTGCAAGAAACAAAGACTTCTTGCAAACAGACACAATAATAAACAAATCATTTCTTTAAAAAGAGTAACTGTAATGTTTTATATAATGCAATAAGTACGTTTCTGTATCATCAGTATTCAGTCTGTATTTAGGGGAACTTTTTTCGTAAGATCAAGGAAGATTTGAATATTTTAAGGTCATAAAAACACAAACATAGGCTATAATTTTATTATACTGTATGTGTTGAGGTCGCTGCGTAGGATGCTTTTTCATGCAAGCTATTTGTGTTAAATTATCCTTTATAAATAATAGCTTTTGTTTTTAAATAGAAACACCATTCGTTTGGGACTTATCGGACACTTTATTCTGTTGTATAACAGCCCTAGGTTAAATTGTCCAGCGCTGTTGTACAGGGTGTGAATTAAGCCCTCGACCTCATCCTTTGCACAATGCACTTTAACAAGTCAGCATGGTGCCAATTAGTATGTTTGAAGCAAACACATGCCCCCCTTTTGGGTTCAGTTAAAAGTGGATATAGATTGTATGAACTGCAGAGGACAAAAGATTGCTGAGTGTTTGTATGTAAATGTTTAATTAACCCGTGTGTAGATGACTGTGATGCTATAGAGCGCGGGTATTAATCCACTAATAGCACAAGTGGGCTGATGCAGACTGGAGTGCGCTCAGCATGACATATTAATTGGAAACAGTGTGACGTGTTTTACTCGTACGCATTAACATAGCTAGTAATTTACAGTCTAATGGCATGTTGTTTGTGTTTGTGCTTTCTCTGGTTGTTCGGAAGGCTGTAAATTTGACGATGGATAGATCTTTCAATCAAAAATCCAAAGCAGAAGTGAATGAAATGTGTTATACTGTGGTGAGCTGTACATTTTAGATTTATTTTATATAATCATTAAATATTGGTCCTAACCCCCCCAATTTAATATTATTATATAATTATAATATTTTGTGACTGGACCCTGCTACGATATGTAATATAATAACATATATAAGTTAAGTATTAGCTATATAGAAGTTAGTTTGGTCTTTATTTTTCTCTAACGAGACACATAGGCCTGTATTTCTTTATTTGCTATATTCATATAAACATTGGCTGTTAACTCCTGATTACTTTTGTATACCCACAAAATAACATCTCAGACACCTTAAACCACAAAGCATGCAAACTGACACAGCCATTCCGTCCCCAGGGAGTGGGTTGTTTTGCCTCCAAGATATGAATTGGGTTCAGTAAGGTTTTGTTTTAATCACCATGTGCACGTATTTGGCATATATGGCAATTATATGCACAAAAACCCGCTGTCCTGTGTGCATGTAGTGACATTTTTCCTGAGGGCGGCACGAATAGGGACACGTAGGAACAGCCCTATCCACCATGAAAGGCCTGACAGAGATTACCCTTAGGACAAATATGTTTAACACACAGCAACATGAACGTTATAAACAGGTACCCGTTGTCGAATCGGCTTTTATGATTTGTTTTGGTTATCCATTAACAAAATATAGCAAAATGTGTGTTACCACCAGTTATTTAATACCGCTAAATGCAAATAATTCTTTCTAAAATTTGTGTTTTAGTTTTGATTTTTACAAATTATTAATCTATTTAAAAAAAGAATGTAAAATACTGTTGTTTCACGGTAATTTACTATTATACAGGATTATTTACAGTGATATTTCTGATACACAAATGCAAATTTAAAGGATAAACATTAAATTTTAGTTTGCAAATTTTTAAAGCTGTTTTGGGGACTGTATGTTTACATTATTTTTTACTATTAAATAGGGTTATTTTTCTATTCAACTTATAAATCTAACTTCCTTTTAGCATCAGAGATTTTCTCGAAAAGTTCGCTAAGGTCTATTTTCTCTAAAAAAAACCTATGCCTTTGCTGAAGCCAATGTATTTGCTGTTGCACTGCACATTGGCTTTAAATTCAAAAAGTTTTTGTTGTTTTAAACATTTGCCTCCTCTTCCTAATAGACAAACACCCTTTGACGCATCGCACACAATGAAATCTTCATGAATATTAAACAGAATTAAATATAAAGACTGTGCGACTTGTTTTTGCTCCTTCACTGCTGTTCGCTCCCCTGCAGATAGTATCATAAAAGCTAACCTCAGTTACTCAAAGAACACACTGCACGTTTGAGTCCGCTATTCTGAGCGCACGGAGATGAATAAAACCAGCCAGCGCTGGAAAACTTCATTTTATAGTCAACACAGGTTTTATGAAAGCACTAAGACTAAGTAAATGTGAAAATAAAACAATGACAGAAAAGCTAAACAAACTCCTCCCTTATTGAGTAAACAGCGTCGGCTTATCGCCGTCTCACAATTTTGGGTTTTATAACGTGGCCTGTTTGACGCAATGTCAATATCGTTAAATCGACGGACTAATAACTTTATTTGATCAATTATTCATGAACTATACCATCGTGAACAATTAGAGTTTGACAAATCACAAAGTGAGACTGAGTTCACCGTGTTTTTTTGTAATCGCAGAGGGAGACAAGCTCACGTGGGAAGGCGCTGTTTGTGAGAGGAAGGATGAACCCCGAGGTGATGTTCGGAGAGAAGAATGATACGCTCTTTTCGTCTCGGAAGTATGCGAGAGATCGTATTGTCAAGTCTTTGCGTTTCTTCTTGTCTCGCTTCTTTTGTTTTTTGGTGCGTTCGAAATAATACCCTAAGCCTACAGCAATATCAGCTACACGCGTCCGATTCAGACAGGAAGCATCGGCACGTGGTGTGTCCCTGGTCCCGCATTGCCGGGAAAGTGACAGTCTGTCTAATTGGGACTAATCAAGCAATCGGGTGCATTGAGTGACTGTCGTGATCCGAAAAGAAGTGACATTGACCCACAGAAATAGGTACTGCCGCAGGCCGCGTTCATGCGCGACTGCTTGTCTGATCCACCTTCCTTTGCTAGAGTAGCTTTGGTCAATAAAAAAAGAAAAGACCGGAGTGAAAGAGACCGAGAAAAAGCCAAGCTTGACAAATTTCCCAGCACACATTAAAAAGAACCGTGTTCTGAGGATAATGCTACATTATTCTTTTTTATTCTTGCACTCAGAGCTATTGCTTTGAATTACAGAAGAATCTTTGTTAAGAATAAGAGCGAGAGGAATCAAAAATTCATCAGAGAGAGTTCTAGATGGGGCGAACAGAATGTGTTTTCGTGCTGGAACCAACATTTGCGAAAGTTCCATCTCCTTAAGCAATTATTAGCGGTGATAGTTTGACATGCTCAAGAGTTGTCAACAACTGACTTTAAACAAAGTACAAAGCAGAAATAAACAGAGCCCAGGGCAAAATTAACTTGGGGACTTGCCACCCTATGAATTATAAATGGCTATTCATTTCCACGGCGAATGGTGATACCGGGAGGACTCGGTGGTACGGAATGCAGTCACAACGTGTCTTGCAAAGGGCGGGATGGGGTGGAAACAAAGCAGACAGAGAGAAAGAAAGAAAGAAAGAAAGAAAGAAAGGCAAAGACGGGCTTTTGCACAGGTTTCTTATTTGCTTGTATTGATAGCAAATGGATGTGGCCACTGATCTGAAAATTGGGCTACCTTGAATGTAGAGGAAAGGCTCCAACCTTTTTCAGGCCATGGACACGATAACCCATAGAGAAAAACATGTGGACCTGTATAATGCATATAACATTTGTAGTTTAGTTTGGCCTTCAACAAAACGTGTCATGCAAATTAATTTATAAATAAATGTAAATTACAAAACAATTACAAAAATATTTTTGTATGCACATAATACAATATTTAAATAATAAAATATTTAAGTAATAAATATTAATGATAAATTATTAATCAGTTATGATTTTTATATATCATATTGTTTTATTCATTTTATTTTATTATAAATATGAGTTAAAATGCATTTTTTTTGTGATTCCTAATGTCGTTAGAAAATACAAATTTGAAATAAAACAAATTTTTAAGGCTAAATCTCAAATTTTCTCTGTGCATTCGCGGCTGGACTCCTGGCTAGGCGTCTCTCCCTGTTCCCTTTCACTTCTCTCTGTCCAGGTTGTTTTCTGTGTCCTCTCCACTGTCCTTTTTCAAATATTCCAGTAAAATTTGTCCTTTGTACAGGCTTAATATAACAATATTGCAATTAACCTAGTTGGTACATTTGAAATCAAGACTTATTCTAGCAATTGTGTACGTGTGCGCTGAAAAAAATCCCTTTGGAATTATTTATTCATATACATCAGTTCTACACAATTCAAATAATTTTCTAGAGAAATAATGTGAAAAGAATTAAACCATGTGGAACGCGTTTTGAGAACCCTTTTTTTAAGTGCACAGTCTTCACAATGAAACATCTCCGGTTGATCAGGAAAGGTTCTCACCTCTAGAGGTTCAGTTCTTTTACTCTGAAAAAATACCTTCAGAACATTTACCTTTCTTTTTCTCTGGATACAACAGTGCCATGAATATTGACCCCTGTCTACAAAGAACTGGGAAGAAACCCTCCCAATGGATGTTCTCTTGAAGACGTATAAGCCAAGGTGGTCAACATTGATAAAAGCTATAAGTTAGTGTAAATGACAAGAGACTTGTGACTGTAAGACTTCATCCTTTCTTACAAAAGAGGGTGACACGATTGGCATCCGGGATTGACTTTGGAATCAAGCTTAAATTCCCAGTTTTCCACTTCTGCAGAACTTCACCAAAGGCATCTTAGGCCAACCAACCACCCATATCCTGAGACATCTCATTAAAGAGAAAAAGAGAAACAGGAGTGTATAGCAGGTACTCCCAGCTGACATGTAGCAGGAGGCTTTTTACATAATTTAAAAGTGAAACTTTGATATCTGATTTTTTCGATTCAAACGCATGTGGACGGGCTCTACCCGGTTGTCTGTTGAGAACGAAAACTATCCCTGATGAAAAGACGACTTTTTTTGTGCAACACCTCTACCCATTTCAAAAAGGCTATGAATATAGTGTTAAAAAACACTTTAGGAAAAGAAAACTTCACTCTTCGTTTAAAGTAAACCCAACATTTGCTTTCAATGTAATGATTTATCAACAACACCATCTTACTTCTACCGACGTGTGATTGGCAGGAAATTACCTTAGATTTCCACGTACATAAAATAACATTACAACGTGTTAACCAATATATCTATTTATCATTATTCTGTTTGGTTTCCCATCTAAAAACACAACATCTTCAAACTCTGTGATGTTCAGTTAGCTGGGTTGTGTATTTGAGGTGACTTGAAATAGCATCACCGTGCAAGTTGTGCATACCTAAACAACGCACCCTTAAGGTGTTGTTCGGAAGGAAAAAATCTGCAGTTTGTTTTGAATTAAAAGTCGCCGCGAATCAAAATACACAGTGGAGGTAGAAAGGATTACAGGTGTTGGAATTCGACGGCACAAAAATTTGTGTACACATGGTCTGCTAACTATTTTACTTAATACTTATATTACTTAAATTTGTTATGATATATCCATATACGCGGAACGTCAAATAACTTTGCGATATGACAGTGACTACAATATAAAGAGATAAGATGGCATGTCATCAAAGTAAGGTCGAGACAATGGCCAGACCAGTGCATAGCATTAGCCTGAGTGTCTTTGAAGCAGCCTTAGTTTTATAGATGTGTGATAGTCCGTTATGCCTCCAAGACACGAAGACGAAAGGTTTGAAGACCAAAAGGCTCCATGTGTTTTACATATGCATCGTCTACAGGATGGGGCCGTGAAGGGCCAGGCTTGAGTGATTCCCCGTCATCTTGCAGTCATTTTTTTTTCATTATTAAAATGAACACTTTGTTCCATTATCTATGAGAGACCATCAGTAAAGTGTTAATAGACTACCTCTAACCCTTTCTTTGGCCAAACCTGTCAAAAAACTCAAGAATAGGTAATTACACTACATACTTCATGTGTCTGTTTTTAGACGCTCCCTTAAGTATTTGCATTTTTTATGTATAATTGGCCCCAAACCTGCCATAAGGACTTCAGAAAAGACAGGGGAGGACTGCAGATGTTGAAATGTCGCTGAAATGCCACATTGCCAAACTCGTCTTCCACTCCTGGCAGGCTTCTGCTGTGCATGAAAGCACGCGAGGATGTCGCCGAGCTCTTTTTGATCGATTATTCAAAACAAAACTCCACAGCGTAAAGTGAGAAATCAAATAGCGAAGTTTTGCAGAGGTCTGAGAAGGGGATATTTTTTGAAGAGCCGCTGAGTGGCCGACGGCGGGCACATCCTTGCGCTTTTAGATCCTGTTTTAATCTTTTCCTTTTGCTTTTAATGACTTGTTTCATATCCTAGAGTAAAGCTCTCCATATGCTAAGTTTTTGCCAGAAAGGGTTTTTAGAGTGCTTTGAAATGGAATGTAAGCATATATTTATTTTTTTTTGTTTCAAGGACTCGAGGCCTTGGTAGCAATACACATTTCAGAACTGGAATTATAAGCATTGTGACACTCGAGAACTAGTCAGAAAGGTTGATACGTCATGCATGGGTATGAGTTTGTTAGTTTTGTTAATGTTTTCTTAACCGTTTTAAACATCTTCATCATGTTAACTGGTGCAGTACATTTTCTTGAGCTACTTTGACTTAGAACAACAAAATTTGACATTGTTTGGGGATCAAGTGGAGAACCAACAAATGCAAACAAAAACTTCCTATAAATAGAACCCTGAAAATATTAATTAGTTTTTTTTAAATAAATTTAAATTTCAAAAAGCGCTGTCAAAAAATTTACCGTCATAAATTTAATCTTAAATAATAATGTATGCTTGCATATGCATCTGTACTGTGCATATTATTTTTGAATTTAAATACACATTTGTGTGTATATATATATTTTAGAATTATTTACATGTATTATTAATATTTACCAATAGTAAATAACATAATATAAATATATATAAACATTTATTCATTTATTAAGTGTTATATTAATATTAGCATGTATGTATGTATGTGTTTTTAAGTATGAAATCAATATACACAGTGCACAGGCATCTATTATGTATATTTTATTCTGGATGTGATTATTCGCTTAAAATTATGAATTTATCCTGCTTTTCTTTATTTTTATTTTTATTTTGGGGAAGATAGAACTTTGTATGATGAACTTTTGTAAAATAAGTGCTGCTCATATGTCTCTTCTAGATCTTGAACTTTTCAAGATTTCATCAAATGTATAACTTCTTTGACACAAGAATGTAATATTCATGCTTCTTTATAATTGGAGAAATAAAACAGAATAAAAAGACAGTCAAAAATTAAGGAACACAGAAAAACTGTCAAATGTAAGGCAGGAATATCAAAGGATCTCCTCTTGATTTCCCTGTATTCCCTACATGCCCACGGACGTCTGGTCTTCTTAAAACATGTTTATAATGAAGGTCCTTCATCAGGAGTCTCTCTTACATTATTAGTATGCTCCATCGTTTTATCCCACCTGTACCCTCAGGCTCCGAGGACACCTGATTTGCTTTATCTTTCTCCATCTCTCTGTCTCACAGACCAGCAATACTTTAAAAAATGCAAAAGGCTGGAAAAGTTAGCATAATCCAACAAATGAGACAGAGTAGGCCATGATTAAATGTAGGGATCACGGCAGGTAGAAAGAGAGATAAAAATTTTAAAATGCCTACATCTTGGATCTGAGGCGTCATTAGCTTTGTTACAAAAGATGAAGATGAAAGAGAATGATCAAGAGAGCTGACATTAAGAAAATGGTTTTATATTCTAGAAATAACCCATTGCAATTACGCAAGTCTTTTTATTACTGTTTAAGTACAGATAACTTTGCCTCTGTCAATCACAGTTACGCAGAAATACAAAATTCTGTCATAACACATCCTTATTTATTTTAAACCTGTTTGACTTTATTTCTTCTGCAAAACACAAAAGAAGATATTTTGAAAAATGTTGATCCCATTGACTTGCTTTTGTTTTTAAAAAATGTTTTTGGGCTACCAGCATTCTTCAAAATATGTTATTTGAGTTCACACATACTTATACGTTAATGGCTTGATATTGTAAGCCAATATTGAACAGATCAAGACGCCTTCTGGACATCTCTTTTTTTCTGTTTTGTTAATCGACATCTGCTGATGATGTTATCCATATATTAAGTACAGAAGTAATAACGTAAGAGATGAATATGTGTGTTCTCAGACAGAAGGAGAGTTTGTGTGTATGCAGTTTTGTGTGTCTCATCATCCTGAATGTTATTGTTTACAGAGAGTGTTAATTAACGTGCCTTTAAATTCCCTGTTGTAGTTTGTATTTGCAGTGCTGACAGATAAAGTAGTTTAGCTGTGCATACCGCCTCGGGACAGGAAAACAAAACTGGTGATATTTCTGTTTTTTCTTCCTGTATTTTAACCCTTGTGTGAGATTTTTTTTTACACTTAATAATGTAATGCAAAAAGAAAGAATAGGATGAAATAGTCCGGTCAGTGCAGTTTGTTTCTTGTATTGTTGTTCTTCCAAATGAGGTTATCAAAAGTCCCTTTCCATTGCCCTTTCAATATACTATGATAAATAGCAATGAAAAGCTGATATATTTACATTGTTTAAAATACTATGTGTACTATATACTCTACACTTACTACAATACTATATACTGTTTAAATTCTTTAAAGCTGCAACCTATAACTTTACATCTATATCGCCATGTCTGTTTGAAACATTGCAAGTTACTTTTCATTATTTATGTGTGTGTTAAAGGGACATTTCACCCAAAATGAAAATGCATTTCATCACCCTCTTGACATTTCAAAGATGTGTGACTTTCTTTTTTTCTGCAAAACACATTTAAGAAAATATTTTGAAACATTTTGGTAGAACAAAACTGCTGGGCCTTATGGACTTACATTAATTTATTTCTGTACAATAGAATGGTTTATGGTTACGAACATTCCAAAAATATCTTATTTTGTGTTTTGCAGAAGAAGCATCATAGAGGATTAATATGGGAATAGGGTGAGTAAATGATGATTTCAAGTGATGTTAAACTGGCATTCATGCAAAATTGTAATTGTAAAAATAATTATAAACTGCAGCTTTAAGTAATCAAGCTGTTCATGTGTAGGATGCTTCTGTGCAACATTCTGCAGAGACAGAAATATGCGTTTTTTTTTTTTCGTCTTTTCCTCCAGGTTCTCCAGAGAGAGGAGAGCTGTTGGCCATTTGAAAAAGTGCTGGTTCAGGATCAGCAAGTATCCCAGGGAGCCACTTTGATCACTTCTACCTCCAGACTTCACCTGCAGGTGATGCTATGTGTCATGGTCTCAGTGGCCCACACTTCTCTGCAATCGAGTGCTTTAAAATTAAACTCCTAATAGACTTGCTGGGTTGTGATTCGCTTATACAACCTTTATTACTAGATATACACTAGATGTTCACTAGATTCACTATTCAACTTTATCAACTTTAAGTATTAAGATTAATTTTAAAAAAAGGGTTAATCTGATGGATTTTTTTCTATACAATAGATATGAACGGGAACTTTTTGGTGACCAACATCTTTCAAAATATCTTCTTTTGTCTTTTGTGGATGAAAGAGTCACACATGTTTAATATGACAAGAGGGTAGGTGAGTGATTAACTTGGAAGTAAAAGTTCACTCAAAAATATAAATTCTTCAGGCTTTGTTCCAAACCTGTATACATTTCTTTGTTTGGTAGAAATCATTTGGATGACAGGTCTTGGATACCAATGACTTCCATAGTAGGAAAAAGTCAATTGCTATCATACATTCTTCAAAACATTTCATTTTGGAATCCAACAGAACAAAAAGTATAATCTTCCCTCGATGGCAGTCGATGAGGTCTGAGACCTGTTTGGTTATAAGCATTGTTTAAAATATCTTTCTCAGTGCTTATCAGAATTTTTATTTTATTATTTTGGGGTAAACCTTCCCTTTTAGTTGTTGGAATTTATTTATGTTGTCCCATTAAATATTTAACTTATTAGTTTAATTCCATATAAACCTCAAAAATTCTAAATACAGAATAAAACGCTGTAAGCTTTCTAAAGTACAAATCTGCCTGTTGTAAAGATCTAAATATAAAGCTAGATCAAGTCAACCAAGACTACAGTGAGAAGAACATGAAAAACAGCAAGTGATATAGATATTTTTTGTCTCTTTCTTTTAATCTCACCTCTCGATGTGTCTCTGATTTTCATTCTTCAAAGCTCCATCTCTCCAGTATGCCCTAGGGTTAATTAACATGTACCAAACACTGAGTGATCAGAGAGAATCAAAAGCTCCATAGGTGAAGTGTCACAGGGGAAGCGTGTTGTCAGCCATGGATTCCTCCGCCCAACCCCCCTTGTTCTTTTCAAAGTCTTATGAGCAGAAGAATTAACAGATACTTTCCCAAAACTTTACATTCAGAGCACTAGGAAAAAGTATTTTTGGATTCAAACTTTTACGCTTTTCTTTTCTGACTTACTGCTGAAGAAAACAAGATAGGTAGCGTTTTATCAGTTATCATATGCTTATGTTAAGCAATTTAAGAAGAGATTATTTATTTCTCACCAATAAAATAAAGATGCTTGTTTTGCTTTTTATAAACTGATTTTGAAAATTCAAATTGAATGAATGATGCATGGCAATCACTCCGCCTGATTTGCACCATTCACATCGCCTACCCTGAGTGCACGTCATGTGCGTCTTCAAAATGACTTTGTATTTGATTATCATACTAATAAATCATATTAACCTGTAACCATCTTTGCTAATGTTTTTCTACTTTTTTTAGTTTTACCAGTTTTATCTGTTTATTATAAGTTTTGAATATGTAAAAGTCAAGTCAAAATAAAGTTTATTTTTTCCAATTATCAAACAAAAGCTGCTTAAATAAGTTACAAAAATGAAAGAGACAACTTCTAATTAACACAGGAATTTGAAAGTCCCAAACATTACATAGTGGCACACAGTATGTACCCACATTTAGTCAAATGCTGTTTCGAGACAATGTAAACCAACTATATACTGCAGATGGGAGGTTCATGTATAATTTTAAAATACAAAATATTATTACATAACATTATTGTTTATATCATTAATAATTATATTATTTAAACTTAAAGTAAATGATAATGACGTAAAATAGCGTAAGATAGATGCATGTTTATTGTTTTTTTTCTATATTTTTGTCTTGACACCATATAATACATTTGCATATGAATCTGTTGTCCACCTAGATTAAGTAAAAATAGTATGGAGATTTTGAGTCACATATTATCTCAAGAGTTGTGTCCGTTCCATTATTACCACACAGTTCTTCTAGTTCTGATTTAAATGTTAAACAGGTGATTATCATTAGAACGCATTTCTCTTCTCTTGTACTTGCTTGTGACTGTCATTTGGTTCATGCTCGAGTGGTTGTGCGGCTGATTTCCATCTTTTGCATGACGGTAATGCAGGGTGTGTGTAGCAATGAATCGCATGGCCTCACAAGGACACTGGCGGCAATGGGAGATGGGATTAAAATAGCATATTAAAAGCACTTGGGCCAATCCAACCGCATTCACAGGTTAGGGGTTCAATGGCAGATGGTGGAACTCGCACATGCAGACACACAAGGAGACTTTTGACACCGGAAAGACGTATTATTTTAAAATGTCATGTTATTCATGGTCAGGGTTTTGTCCTTAAACGTCATTTTTGGCTTGATTATTAAATTAATGGAAAGGCTAGCATTTATCCAAACATGTTCTGCAAGGATGATTTATTAAATAAATAACTTAATAACATGACCTGTGATATTCTGTGAATTTTAGTTAAGGACAATAAATAAAAGTAATAATAATAATAATCAAAGCAGTAATGAAAATAACCATAACAACCGCAACAACATCAACAACATTGGATATTGATGATAATATCATAATGTGAACTTTTTTCAGTTAAACTCACACCAGACGCACCAGCAGATTTTTAGCCACCCCTCATTGACCCTTAATCATTCAGAGAGAATCTGGTTATAGCAGAGAATGCCATATTAGTATGCAACCACCCATTATGTTTGCTCAAACCAGTTCTCAGGAAGTTACGATGACAAATATTTTATCTGTACACAGCATCATAGAGTCACTGGCTTTTACAAACAAGCCTGGAGAGCCGCGATAGGAACACAGATGATTAGAGCCACTTCACATGTAATCATGATTAGCAGCGCTGGCTTCAGGCCACTTCTCCTCCTGCCGATACCAACTGTGCATTATGACCAGCACACAAGCAACAGGCTGCACTTTGTTTACTATGATCAGTTTTTAAATTCAAAACAACATCACGCTGACTTTTACACAACCCCTAAAAATTTTGAAAAAATAACGTTTGAGATAAAAGATCTAAATAAAGATTTTATTAAAATAAAAATGCATCATTAAAATTAGTATAATTGGATAATAGGAGTTATTGTATTGATGTTAATATAAACTAGTGGTGTGCGGGTCTAGCTATAAAGTAAAATTTATCTTTATTATTTATTACAAATGAATAATACAAGATGTCATATAAGATAAATAAATTTAAGCAAATCAGATAGAAATAAATTGATAAGAATGATTATGCCAACATTTTATTACTTATTATTTATCAATGTTCATTGGTCACACATGATTGAAGTGTTAACACAATTTCTCTTGAAAATGAATGAAAAGTTATGTTAAAACAACTCAATTTAATGATGTGTTAATAATTCTGACAACCGCAAGTATACCACCTTATTTGTTTTCCTAAATTCTTTGTTTGCCAGATGTCTCAGTTTCTTATGTTTTTCAAAATATATTTGTTTAATTGAACAAAAAATGTATACAAGTTTGGAACAACTGAAGGGAGAGAATGAGAGAATTAAAATTTTTGTGTGGACTATACCTTTAAGATTTTTACAGACAGATACTCCACCTAGACATATCTTATACGTCAAAAGATAAATATGATTTATTATTTAAATCAATTTAATGAATGATTAAAATGCGTTTTACATCATCCATAGCTTTTTTTTATCCAGTCAAGAAAACAACTCTATGTTTTGAGAACCTCTGGAGAGAAAGCCGTCTTTTATTAAAGTAAAATGCAGTATTGCATTCACACACCCGCTTCGGGCATGAAAAGAGGCGAGCTAGAGGAGGAGAGAGGATGAACTTGGGCTTTGCCACAGGGAGATCTTAAAGCATCAGCACACAGGGAGAAGAGAGACAGGGCTTCCTGTAGCGGCCCTCAAACAGACAGGCCTAAAGCATTACATACTGCTGATCACACTCGCTGAAGGAATCCAGCACAGCCGCCCAACCTGTCTTTGTTCAGAACGGCAAGATAAGTTTCTGTTTCCAACTGTTTTTCCTTGGCCAAAGTTGTAAAGTTGGACTTTTAGTCTTTATAGGTGAGAGTAAATGGCATTAGATATGTTAACAAAATATGATAGACAACTCCCAAAAAAAACATTTTGTCATCATTTCCTCAACTCCTTGTTATTTCGAGACTGTATGACCTTCTCCAGTAGAACACAAAAGTAGATATTTTGCGGAATCTTCTGCATCTGAAAGAAAGTCATACAGACGATAATGACAGGTGTATCTAAACATTAGAGTAAAAAATAGAATTTTCACTTGTTTTTGGAAAACCCTTTCTTTGAAGAAAAGTTGGCTTAAGTTAACTTCAGTAGGTTAGTGCTAAGAAAATAACCAAACTATTTATTGTAAATAAATATACAACAATTCTAAGTGTGCAAAAAAGTCATTATATTTTACTTCAAATAATTTATCTGCAAAAAATATATAGTCAACATCATGCTTGACTCTATCCTCCATCTTAGATAATTTACTTACCACTTTTTAGCTTTGCATTGTGGGATAGTATTATCTAGTTCTACGTCCCATTTCGTCCTTACACTATGCATATATATATTTACATTTTTGATCAAAGCAAAACAGCATGCATGCCCTGGTGTTCGTTACTGCCTAGAGGAGATTGAGCACTAAGACTCACAAACATAAAAATAAAAATCGTCATTTAGGGATTCATCCATTTATAATGTATGTTCTGTTTACAGTACAGTATACTTACATTTATTAATTCAGCAAAGCATTTACTATATAATTTTCTGAATGCAGTGAAACATCACTAAACTTGCCTTGTGTTGTGGGCATATTAGTGTATATTATGTCCATCATTATGTTCTTAGAATTTCTTTGTGTAAATCATCCAGGATTCTTGGCATACTTTTCTCAACATACTACTATTCGGGACCTACTCCTTATGTTGTCTTAAAATCGTCAACATGCGGTTGTTTCTCTCAAACTTTTTATTCTTCTTCTTCTTCTTCTTCTTCTTCTGTGACTATATATTCTGCCTCCAACTTCTCCTACAGCTTTTAAGCTACAGCCAACAATCTTCACACAGATCTTAAGACTCGTCTGAGGAAGTGTATTATATATATAAATGAGGGATTGGATTTATAGACAACTATCAAGCACTCTATCCAGAGTGAGATTGTTTCGATCACTCTCACTCTGAATGCTTCAGCATTTCAAGACATTGTGGACAATTCCATGCTCCCAACTTTTTTGGGAACAGTTTGGATCTGACCCCTTCCTCTTCCAACATGACATCATTGCACAAAGCAAGATCCATAAAGACATGGACGACAGAGTCTGGTGTGGATGAACTTGACTGGCCTGACCAGAGTCCTGATAACAACTCGATAGAACACTTTTGAGATGAAGACTGAGAGCCAGGCCTTCTCGTCCAACATCAGTGTGTGACCTCATCCGCTTCTGGAAGAATGGTGAAAAATTCCCATAATCACACTCCTAAACCTTGTGGACAGACATCCAAGAAGAGTTGAAGCTGTCATAAGGATGAACTGACATTATAATCAATCCTATGGATTAGGAATAAGATGTCACTTAAGATCATATGCCAGTCAATGCATGAACAAATACTTTTAGCAGTATAGTATATCTTAGAATAATGTTGAAATCCTAACAGCATATTAAGGCCAATTCTTTAATGCAGTTTTGATTTTCATGGAAAAATGCAATCTAAAGCCTTATAAACTATTTTAATATATATATATATATGTCCGCTTATCTGATCGTTTAAAAATTTTAACTTGGAACCTTCTGGTTTAAATCTACTTAAATCTACATAAGGTGTGTTAACAAACATTTGCCTTATCAAGTTCTATTTTACAATAGTAATTAGGATTTATAGTATGCGGGACACAGGGTAGGTCTGACGCTAAGTACTTTTTGTAACACAGCTTTTGCATATAATGCAAAACATGTATTTTTTTCTATGGCAGTCAGTTTCATCTGAAGTACCTCACAAATGAGGAGAATACAAACGCGTACGCTCATTCTTGACAGAATGACTCTTAGCAGACGTTTCTCTATTGTCTGAGTTTGAGCCACATAAAAGGAAGCTGTCATGACAACGCCAATGGCACTAAACCCTTCTTCCCATCCAGAGCAAGCACCCGCTGGAGACGGGCCGCCTCTCAACGGTCCTTCAGCGCAGCCCGTCTGCCCAGGGGCTACAGAGGCTGGGGTTTCTGTTTACCATACCCACCGCCGACTACATCACTAATGAACCCACGACACCTCAGAATAAAATAATGAGAATGAAGGAAATATTAATCCAACTCTGGCTTGTGTTGGGAAGATCCTCTGGTATAGCCTGTGGAGATGCGGTTTGCCAGGATGGGAAGACACACACACAAGATACTTTGGATACACACTTGCCAACTGCATAAACAGGGATTGTGAATATTCCACTTTTCCAAATTACAATTTTTCGACATATTTGAACTTACTTGACCGTTTTAAAAGGTGAATCATTATCTTCATGCATCTTCATAGAGGCCTCCTGTCGCCTTTGCTATGGTCTGCCTTTGACATTCATGGGCTCAGAGTCTTATCTGAATGATTGAATGCCGGCGTTTGCCGCTGTAAATTGCGTCGTTTCAATCCGGAGAGAGCGTTCCCACTGGATTCAGCGTCGGTCCCCCTGGGCCAGCTTTCCTGAAGAACAGCATGTTGTACATCCACATAAAAAGGAAAAAATATGAGAGGTACTCTCGTCTTTATGATGCAGAAATTAATCTGTCACCAGAGCCGGATGTAAATCTGAGGCTTGCTTTGCAAAATACTGTTTTAACCTCCTTTACTCTGTATTTTATCTTTTATTGCCAATAAACATAAAACAGCACAAAGGGGTAATGTCCTCATCAATATTATCACAAAATGATGATAAATGTGAATGCACATAAACTTGATAAGATGTTTCGTCCTGGGTGGAACAGGAATTGAATGGGGGTTCTTGACGGTTGAATCAAAACTCATCTTTATTTTTGAAGTAAAAATATTTTAACAGCACAGTTTTGGTCTCGTTGTAGATAAGCAGATCTAAAAATATCTGCTGTCACTTTACATCAATTCTCACTCTTTTTGTCATACTTATATCAGTAATTTCTGCTTTTGTAAATACATATGGCAAGTATACATTTTAGTAACATTGTAACTGCCATATCATTCTAAGTGTAACTTTACATAAGTACCTTGCTAGAATTTTCTCAGTTTTTATTAAAAGTTTTTACCCAACTTTTTCATTTTTATTTTCAATTAAATTTAGATTTTACACTTACATTTTAGGGCTTGGCAACAATTTATTTATTAATCACATCCAGAATGAAAGTGTGTGTTTACATGATATATGTCTGTGTATGTTGGATATTAATGTTATATTTATAGACAGATTTATTAGATTTTTATTTTCATTTTTTATAGATTTATTATTTTATATAATAAATTATTATATAAATATTTAGAACTTAATTTTATTAAATGCATAAAACATCATTGTTTTTAAATGTGAATGTTTTTGTTGATAAACACAATATTAATATGCGACAGACAAATATGTAAACACAAATGTTTATTCTTGATGCGATTAATTGTTGATAGTTTGACTGCCCCAATTTTTTCTAATGTTCAAATAAAAAAACATTACCTCTATCTTCATGTATACTTTTGGTATATCTTTACTTTGAATGTAAGGTACGGTTTCCCTAACACAATGGTTAAAGTTTTGCTCTTTTTTGCTTTATTTGTAGGACTAAGGGTCTGTTTGTAAACGGCATCACCAGGACTGTCAGGTTGGAGAATCTCTGAGCATAAAGGTGGGTGATCTCTTGGCCCTTTCTCATAAATATATTTTTCTTTCCTATCTTTAAAAAAAGTTATGGTCTCATTATGTTGCTTCCTCTATGAAGGCCTGCTGGGTCTTATGTCCTATATAAATGCATTGACTGATCTTCAGAGAGTGCAAACTAAACAGAGAACACATCTCTTTCTACTATGCTAATTAAGTTTGCTGGAGGTTAAATTAACATTTTAATTAAAACATTAGCACCAAACAAACAAAGCAAAACACACTAATGATTAAAACATCTAAATAAGAATGTGCAACCTGAAAACAGTTATTGCAGCTATTAAGTTAAATTATGAAAATAATAAGACACCTTTGTTTATATGTGATGATATTATATACAGAGGCGTCATTTTGATCAAAATTATGGGATCGATTTGAGTGCAAAAATGATAGACATGATTTCCTTTTAGTAATTCTCTAAAGCATTTATGTGTAACATATCAAGATGTTAATAGATCAAATATAAATCGTGCAGTATTTATGTTTTGTCATGACATCAAAAGGATATTTAATTATAAAGTTACAACTTAAAATTTCTTTGGGGATGAAGGGATCTGCATAACTCTTTTGCAGGGATCAAATATTTGGTGTTTGTTGTTAATTAAAAAGTATTTACTAAAAATGAGACTCAAAAATCAAAGTGATTTCATTAATACAAGTAGAGGGATTTACATACAGACTCTTTGACTTTGTCGCCCTCTGCTGGAAAATATACTGAATGCAACTATCACAGAAGATGTATCCAAAAATGGTAGTTCAAACTACAATAGTTACAAAAATTGTTTATTATAATGGTTTAATATATATTTTGAGTCAATATAACTTGTTCATTTTAAATGCCGTACATTTAATTCACAAATTATGCAAGCATACACAGTCATAGAAGAAAAATTAGGCTATTTTAATGATGATTTTTAGTTTGGTTTAGGTTAATTAATTATAATTATTTTATTCTTTGAACCTTTTATCAATATTTGTGTCAAATTAAAAATATATAGTTGCTCATAGAAAATGAAAACTGGAGAAATGGGTCAAAAGAACAAAGGATCCTCTGTATTTTTTAGAATTCAAATTCTGCTAAGTATAGATAGGTTTATATTCATTTTAGGCAAAACAATAGTCATTTTTCAACATGTATTATACAAAGGTAAATGTACATGTTTTAATGTGAAAAGCTTATGTCTTTTCATTCTCGTTCTTTGACGTTTCTGTCGGATGGCTTTGTAACTCTTGAAATTTGAGTTTATTTTTCAGTTCATTTTCAGACATCAAACTCGAATGGCCGCAATACGTCTAGAAATGCAGGTTAAACAACATTTGGAAGGAAATTAAATGATCACACGTCGTTCTTTATGTAGGATGCGGTTATGTAGAAAATAATAAATCCTGAAAAAAATTACCTAAACTGTGTTTTTACAGACCGGGTACCGTAATCCCTTAATATCAGATTTAAAGTGATAGTTTACCCAAAAATAGAAAATTCTGTCATCCCTTTCCCCCTTCAAACATGTATATCTGACTGACTTCTGCAGAACACAAAATATATTTTGAAGAATGTTGGTAACTGGAATCCATACACTTCCATTGGTTGTATGTCCATACAATTGAAGTGAATAGGTACCACTGCTGCTTGGATACAAAATATCTACTTTTGTGTTCTAAGGAAGAGTAATGTCATTTTTGAGTGAACTATCACTTTAAGATGTATAGTTTTAAAACACTGTAAAACAACATCAAGTCTGTTACAACTATAAATGCAGAACAAGCTGTAACTTCAGAAAAAAAACATCACAAGTGCAGGAAAGTTACTTTTATTTCTTAGTATACAAAATGGTTGAGTGCTCATTCTGCCAAAAATGTTCACGTATGCTATGAATTGCAACAACAAGACCTTCAAAAATATACCAGTATTAGTTTATTTTAATGCTCATTTCAGTCAATTGTTATTACTACAGATATACGACAGCCAAATCTTTTCAAGTGTACTTTGCAGATCCTTTAATGTTGAACGTTTCCAGTCTTAGCGATTACATGTGTACTGTCTCTAAAGCTGCAGCAGGGCAGAATATATATTAGACACAGAAATAGTCAATCTCATGCTCCTTCTTGGTGATTTCTTTAATCGTCTCCGGCGCAGAGACTCAGCAGAACTCTCTGGTAATCTCCCTTTGTGTGCTCCTAAAAATAAAAGTTATATAAAGATGTTAAACAGACATTTAAACTCTTATAACATTCATAATAAACCACTGTGTGACTGCAACATACAAGTATGGTCTGGTGCAGAGACTTTCCGTGATGAGTCTTAAACTCCTGTCTTATTTTCTTCAGGTCCACCTCACAACGGGACACCATGATCCGGGTCAGAACCTTTTCCTTTGCTCCTTTGCTCTAAAACACAGAAAAATTCAACAAAGGTGGGTTAAAAAAAAAGCAGAGCACGCTGCCTGATGCAATTCCAGCGCAAACCGTCTGCAACATCAGCAGATTACAGAGCCTCAAAACTTTAATACTTTCTTCCAAAAGCTTAAAAGAAAACTTTTTTGCCATAAAAGCAGTGATGGTGGATGAATCATGCTTCACCTTCATAGAGTCTTGAAGTCTGTTGGCAAAGTAGAGCTGTTTGTTTTCAAAGCATTGCACTGAGGAAGAGAGGACAAAGAGATTAGGGTGGTGTTGGCTGTTTTGGTTTGTTGTCTCGTTCATGCCAAGAACTATAAAAGTAAAGCTTTAACATTGTTTTAAACAGCAAGTATTTCAGCACCCAAACCATTATAATCCAGGTCTTACCCAATGTAAGGAAAGACTTCTCCAGATCTCCTTTAACCTCCTTCCGAATGCTCTCCTGCATGTCATATGGGCTGTAGCTCTTGTATCTCTCAAAGACTGATCAAACACAAACCCACATACATTCACTATCATTAAGCATTATGACACTGTTTTACTAATACAGCTGCTTTGATTAAATGTATTTTGTCTAAAGCGCTATATAAATAAAGGTGACATTGACAAACATGTCGTCATGTAATATGAAATGATAAGTGAAAGGACTCTGGAACCTTTCTGGAGGTGAGGAACACTTCTCTGGGACATGATGCTGATCCAGGTCTTTACATCAGTGCCTTTTCTTTTCACACCAGCATCATAAAGAGCCTAAATGAAAAATATTGATATGTATTAAACGTTAGATTATAAGTGGTTAGAAGAAATAAAATTCGGCCAAGGAGGGAAAAGCTGTGAATTATACCTTTTTTATTTCCCAATGGGCAGATATATTATACATTTTGTACATTTATAAATTACAGAAAACCAGAAAGCAGTTTAGGCATCATTTTCTTTGGATAGTATTTGTGTCTTGTTTTCCAGAACAAATAATACATATTCTAAAATATTGAGAGCAAAACAGCTTTCTGATGTAAAATGAACTATAATTAGAAATATGTAATATGTGAAAAAATATCTGCCAATGGGTAAACAAAAATGTACTTCATATGTATTATTTCCTAATTTATATTGTTTATGCATTATAGAAACTTGAAAATTATTGTAAATCTTAGGTTATACTGAAATAAAAAAACTAAGAAATATTGCAGTGTACATTCCCAAATGTAAGCGCTGTAATAAATTACAAAAATCTTTTTAAATATCAAATTCATAATTTATTACTGCTAAACATTTGGTAGGATTCTGTTAGGAATTTCTGGATGGGGTGATACCAGTATATTAAGACCAATTTTGATTTAAACTTGGATTTGTTAAAATGAAAGAATAACCACAGAAACTCACCCTGGCATCTTCATCGATTTTCTGGTAGTCGACAACAGAGCTGGGTTCATCTCTCTTGGTCTGATGTGGAACATGATCATGTTACCAGCAAAGTTTAAAAAAAGTTAAACAATATTAGACTTAAATTAGACCAACAATATGGAATGATGAGGTTTTATGAATCATGAATGTTAAATAAACAAAATCAGCTACAGAAGAAAACAGTTCACCTTACCGAAACCAGAGCCAGCAGAAGTTTCCCAAAGTCTCCTGATGTGTCTCCGGCTACGTCCTTCTCCAGCTCCGTTTTAAACACTGTGATTGTAGACAAACACATGCAGGTTTATTTCACAAGCACACGCTTATAAATACTTGAGCATTGAAGTGCTCTTGTGGTGTAGTACTGACATTCCTTGTAGACTTTCTTAATCTCTACGAGCTCAGCGCTGCTTCGAGAGCAGAGAATCTCGATCAGAGACTCCTCATCTGTTCCCAGACCCTGTAAGTATGCAGATATTATTTTACAGAGGGAAAAAATGTCATGGTAGTCCAATAAAACTAAGCCTGTATATTAGAGAGGATAAATATACTTTATAAACTTTTGTTTTTAGTGACACTTGTGGCCATTGAGTGAACTGCAGCTTACGTTATCAATTCTTATGCATAAGGCCCAGTTTTTATTTGGGTGAATTTAATTTCTTAAACAAGAACCAAAATCCTAAAATATAACAAAAGTGACCAAACATTGAAATGACAATTGTGAATGCTCTTTTGTGTACATTATTTTGGAGAATCACTTTTATTTTCTAGTCAAGTTGTGACATTATACATAACATAGCGTAAGGTAAAAGGCATAACGAAACGTAACATAACTTTGTTATAATTATAATTGAGTTTTTTTGTAAACTTTTCACAAATTGTGAATAAAAACATTGTAAATAAAAAAAATGTCATGTAGCCAAGTTGCCTAAATGTAATTGAAATATGATGATTGCATCAGATTTGCACCATATTCATAGTAAAAAAAAGGCATCTTATTTTATTTACTATATTATTAAATATAATACATTATTATATAAATATCTCCCTGTAAAAACAGGCTATAGTTGAAAAAACGAGCATCAAAGTTTGATTTTACTGATTAATTTCACTATATATTCAATATTTGACAAAGCCTTAACTGGTCAATATTATATATGTCAAGATTATATTTAACAGACTTTACATCATGTAGAATTATTTTGAGTAGAAAACAGTAAATCACAAAAAATGACTATTGCAGGTTGTCACAGGCAGGGTCATATTTGACTTAATATCACATATGAAATCTTATTTAGATACGCCAAGCAGAACCATTATGGATGTTAAAATTGAGTTAGATCAATATGAAATGATGACCAAAAGACACAATTTGTATCTAAAAGGGCTAATTCTACTGTAGTGTTACACCTACCTTAATGGAAGCTTTAATCTCAGAGGCGTCATACTGGGCGGTGCTCTTCATAAGGCCTAAAATAACAGCCTCCAGTGAACCAGACAGTGCTGCTTTAAGAGCTGTGATCATATCCTGAGGAAATATGACCAGTCATCATTATTACTGGATAAGTTTGATATTATACCTGCTGTATGCAGAACCACACAGCGTGTGTGTATATATACAGACCTTTTTGGCTCTCCTCTCATACGCAAAGGCAATCTCTCGCCTCTGATTGTACGTCCGCTTGGTGAGGACATCGATAATGGTATGCTCATCCACCCCTAAAACAAACGTTGTTATAATTATAACATGATTATAACAAATATTACACTGCACAAATGAATTTACATAATAATTATATTATTATTGTATAAGAGCGGTATGACGAGTATATTGTTTTAGAAATTATTTATGTTTTTAGATTGATTTTTGCACATTGGAGCAAAAGAGGGAAAACTAACATATGCAGATTTAATTCATTTTGGCTGAATTTTTACATTAAATTATCGATTTGCTTATAAGATCTAACTCAAACATCATCATTAAAGTCTAAAGAGCCTCCCCCTTCTGGCAGCTCCGGAGGCGTTGGCCTGGAAAATGTTCTTTGGTTAAAGCCCTTCCAAACAGGATGCTGATTCATTTCTACCAGTGCTTCAAAAAGCCCACAAAGAAAGGGAGCGAATAAGGAAGGGAGTGTATTTTACTTTGCTGTTAAATTACAAGCTCCAACAAAACGGTTCCTCTCATGCCATGGTTTGGGATTCCAGCAGGTGGCAGAAGTTGAGCTCACTCACCCTTAGTTTTGATGGCATTCTCAATGCGAGCAGCATCTTTATCGGGATCAAAATTTGGCACTGGGACCACTGTAGGGAAGGTGGGCTCTCCCTAGGGTAGAACAATGAGTCAATGTTAAATATATCGAAAATTCATTTGGAAACTTCCCATAATGCACCTCAAAGTCTGCCAAGCGATAGCTAAGCCTGACAGCAAAGATATTGGCGAATCAATGATGAAAATAAGCTATTTAATATCGAATCAACGCCATTATGTTATATTAGTGCTGCAATCTACACATGATGTAAAAAATTGTTACATGTCACATAATGTCATACATTTATTGTCACTTCATAGTTTGATATCAATATTATTCAACATGGAAAATAGTATTAATAATATATTGGTAGGCATGCGTGCAAATGTTTGATCGCAAAACACAGCAAAATATAATTTCTGCATAATAAATATGGTAATAAAACTATGAAAACTTACACCACCAAGTGTCAGTGTGAGCTGACCCAAGAACTCAGAAACAAGAGCCATGCTGGATAACCTGTGAAGAGATGCCACGCCTGGTCATTTCAATGATATTGTTTATTTACAAAGCCATACTGCATCTAACATTTCAGCAATGATTTGCTTTTGTCTCATATAACCTGAAGTGAACTAAGGGTTCGGTCCCAGAAAAATCACATGCTTTGGTTATGTAATACAAAACTGCAGAAAGTTGAGGGCACAGGGGGAACTGCACTTTAAGGAAACATCCCGTCTGACATCTATCTATGAGTCACAAGTCAAACGTTTTGAAACATAACCAGCTGCAAGACTTTTCAATAGAGCACAAGAATTTAATCTCAGTGTAAGTGGAATCCCCAAAACCACTTCTGCTGGAAAATAGAAGGTTTCATATATAATGTTCTTTAGTTGCCAAGCAATGTAACAAACAAATAGAGACCACTGTAATTTTTCTAAATTACAACTGGTTAAGCCCGGGCAAACAGGCACACCCATGAAAGGGCATGCTGGGAAAATTCCCCAAAGCATGTGAGGCACATCCACGTCTCACAGCCATGGAAAAAGTTTGAACACAAACCTGCAGTCTGGGACACTTTAACTCGAAAAATACTTCATAATCAAACAAAACCACAAGTGCTTAAAAGCACACATCATGTCAATAAATATTCCTGGTAGAGAATTTTTTTTTTCATTTCTAAGAAATTTCTAATTTCTAAATTCTTATCTTCCATCGACATTAATGTGTAACATATATAAAAGGTACATTTTACATAGAGGAACTTCTTATAAAAGTAAAAGAAAGCAAAGGAGATGTTTACTTACCTTAGTGAGCAGCTGAGCTTAGATGATTTGCAGAACAGATCCTGCAGTGGAGAATGAGATGGGTGTGGTTCTTAAATACTAGAGGCGGTCCTTATCGACCCTGCCAACGGTCTTTTCTCTCTGTCCATCAAACACAGGTTATGTCTTTACACATTCTGCAGTGGGAGTTAAGCTCTGCCTCTTATGAGACACCCCACACTAAATCTTTCCAGCTCTGAGGCTGAAGACACTTTACTATGAGTTCACCTCTAAAGGAAATTAAAGGCCACTTGAAAAGAGAGAATATATAAATATATATATTTTTTTTTGAATGCGTGGAGAACTAAAATAAAAAGTAAAGTTTGTGTTATTTTGACGTTGATTTGTAAAAGGTTTTTTAGCATGTTTATTCATGTTAATGGCAGTGTCTGTCATATAGAATATATCCCCAACATGTTTTTTTTTACATTTTTTTAAAGAACACAGTCTCACAGGAAGTCATGACACAAATCCAAAGTTAAATCCATTGAAATCGTTCTCTCAGACACTTAATTTGTGCTAAACTACACACACAGGGCTAGAACCACGGCTTTACATTGCTATACTACCTAGAAAAAGTCAGTGATTTTAGAGTTAGGGGTCAAGTGAGGGCTGTTATCCAAAGTGGAAGAAAACAAACGTTGAACTCACTCGAAAAAAACTTCTTACGAATATACATAGGTGCAGATGACCAGACTGAGGAGATCTGTAAGCAGAGACACTATGAGCAATGGCTTGAATGGATGTTTCATGCTTAGCTCAACATACAGATATGAAAATATGGGGTGGTTCATCTTTGGTGATGGTCACAGAATGACACGAACAAAGAACAATCGAATCATCTTATCGAATTGTCCAATCGAACTAGAGGACCAGAACTAACTGTACCAAACAATAATTTATTTTTAAACTGATGACAGAAACTTCAACAACAAAACAGAATACTCCTCTGTGAATTGTACACAAACAGTAACGTATTCAGTGCTTTAAGTAACAAATACAAATATTATTATTTAGTTATAATTACACAAAATTATACAAACAGCAATTTCTTTAAGATCAAGCAATCATATCAAGATGAGTTCTGGCGTTTGGAGTCATTCATCAGCTGGGTTCTCACCTTCTTCTGCCATTTCTGTTTCTTATTTTTCTTCTTCTTCTTCTTCTGTGCTGGACTCTTATTTGCTCCTGAATTTGTGCCTGGTCCAGTGTTTGTAGACTTTCCTTGCTGTGGTTCATTCATTTGTCCTTTCACTTTCTTTGCCTGTATGGTGGGAACAACAAGAGTTCAGACACATCTAAAATAGACGTTTTCAGTGAATACTTCTTATGTGCAATGGGTTTGTTGATTGGTCTGACTAAGGGAACGTTATATAATAATTGACATTTCATTTCACTTTATTAATTTAATTTAAATATTTTATTACATTCATATTAAGAAAAAAGAAGATATTCCGCGGAATATTAGTCACTTGCTTTAGTTTTATTTTTTTTACAATAAAAGTGAATAGGTGCCACTGCGGTTCGGTTCTCCTCAAACTTCAAAATATCTTGTTTTGTGTTCTGCGATAGAAAAACGTCATAACAGTTTTTGGGAACTACCATTTTATCGTAATGAGAGGTTGACACATACTCATGAACACCCAGAATATTTTTGTCGGGACATTTTGCACAATATAAGTGCCTTGGAACAGCATGCCTTGGGCCTGTATAAAGGCGTGGCTTCACAGGACTATGTGAAGTCAGGGCTGAACTGAATTACGCAATGACACACACAGACCTTGGATGCTTTGGTTGTAAGAGAAGACCATTACTGCTACACTTGGATGGCATTTGAAGGGTCATGTGTCTTCACGCAGTGTTAAATGTGCACTAACACAGTAAGATGCAAGCAAAGGGTTGAACAAAATGGGCTTGTTCATACCCCGCCTTGAGGAGTGTCAGACCATTCCATAATCCAAACAATCAGTTACTGAGAGCCAAAGAAAATTACTTTAGTTTAAGAAGCCATCCAAATCATGCTGAAGGGGTGTGAAACTCTTCAACAATGTCCCAGGGTGACATGTAATGTCCACACTGACTGCTTGTGTTTGTTGTGCAAGAGTGTAGTGGTGTTTGTGTCTCAAAGTTGAAAATCACCAAAGACCTTGATAAAGACGCAGAACACAGAGAAAGATTTTTGAAAACATGCTTGTAACCAAAGAGTTCTTGGACCCCATTGACTGCCTCAATAGAAAAAATGTCAAGACAAGTCAAAAGGGGCCCCAAAGTGTTTGCAATCGTACATTCTTCGAAATATTTCATGTAGTAATCAACAAAAAATGATGCACAGTAATTTTTGGTGACTAGGTTTTCTTGAAAATATCTTTCTCTGTGTTCATAAGAACAAAGTAATGTTTTCAGATTTGGAACAGCTCAAATGTAAGTAAATGATATATTGAAATTTCATTTGGGTGAACAATGCCTTTAACATTTACCGGAGGAGGTTGTGGGGGGAAGGTGCAGGGAGGTCTGTTGTGTTGCTGGTGGAATGGCAGGACGTGCCAAGGGTCCAGGGGAACCCAGGGTACCACTAACGGCGCGGTGGGCAATCCGTAGTGCATGGCTTGTAGATTGTACACGCCGCGAGTGGTCTTGTTCCCATCGGTTGCTTTGAAAATGGTAACAAAGCCCTCGCGAGGTTTGTGAGCCAACAGGTACCGCCCTTCCTGTAGTCTGGACAAGTGATAAAGGACATAAGCACACAACGCATACAGACATGACAGATACTAAATAGAGTGAATTTGTAGCTGATGATAAGAGGATTTGTAATGCAAAACCTGTTCGGCCTGCATGTTATGGCAGAGCAGCATTTGAAAGTGTACGTGTTTTAATATTATTAACTCTAAAATAACTTTATACTAACTGAAAAGTTAACTTAAAACCTGTTTGTTAAAAAACTTTATTTTGTGTCAGATATACATACATATATTCATATATGTATGTATGTACGTACGTATGTCTGTATGTATGCTAGATACGCACAATACAGCGGATTTTGCTGTTATTACATTATTACATAATGTATATTTATGTACATAAAAATTTTACATAAAGACCTGTCCCTTTGCCCTTTGTTGGTTTTTATTGCATTTTAATTCACATAAATTCTAAGAAGTTTGATGTTTGCCACGAGTCTTTTTTTGCAACGTCATTTAAAATGTCACGTCCATAATGCTAGAATTGCCTTTCAAGTATACTTTTTTCACAAGGGTATGCTATTAAAATGTGAGCATTTTTATGTGCTATTAAAATGTGCCAGCATTTTTAGAAATATCTGCCTTCCAACATTCAAGGATCTAGGACTGTGGAAATATCTGCCCATGTGTGCTGCAAACATTGCCTTCATGTGGCAAAACTTCAATAAACGAATTTTGGGAATGAAAAGGTTAAGGTAAAATTAATTGGATGTTCAGCACGAATGCACCTGAGAAAAGACTGTGTGGCACGACACATTTAGTATATTGTGAACAGCACATAGTGATTTGTATAAGCAATATATAATAAAAACATTCAGGGCTTCATCCCCTTAGCCAACCTTAAGAACGATTCCTGATCCTGACTAAATGGACATAACAATAATTACTCAACCAGTAGTGTGAGTTTGAGGCAGGGTTATACATGGTAAGACCTTTTACTTTAGAAAACACAAATTACATATAATGAGAAAGATGTACAAACTCACGTGGAGACTTTCTTGAGTAAGTGATAGAGGATGTTTAAACACCTTGCTGGTCTGGAAATAAACATGAAGAAAAAAATAGATACTAAATAAAAAGCAATAATATTTACTCAAAGTTTTATAGATTACACAATAGATCAAAAATGTACACATTATGTATGGAGGTACAGGATGAGATGAACTCACTGGAAGTTACAGTTGATGTTCTGCATCCAGTTAGACTGGAGCTCCTGCATCTCAGTCACTTCTGATGTATGTGCATTAATGCGACCTACACACAGACAAACATAAACACAAAATACACCTTTAACATGACCACATGGCAACAGTGTTTAAAAAACTACACGTTTTGGGACACTTACTCACTTGTGCACATTTTTCCACATTTTTCCACATTTTCCCATGTTAGAATTGGCATAAATGTTTTTTTTTGTCATTTTCTCAAGTAGCTTCTTAAGGTCTCACAGATGTTAATAAGGACAGATGTTTTTTTAAAGAATTTTAAGAGTCCCCTATCCATTCTGCTCTCTTATTGGCTGTTCCGTCTTTGATATTCAGGCAAAGCTATTCAACCAAAACATTTTTACTAATTAAAATGTTACTATTATCATTGAAAAAATGTGTTTGTTTGCTAAATTAAATTTTTGTCTATTATACTCATTTCAGACATTTAGGCATCAACCTTAAAAACAAAAGTTTAAAAAAATAAGAAGAATCATTTCACTCAAGTGTTCCGAACTTTGGCCACTAGTGTACTTTCATTCATAAGTTACATTAGCTTATCCTCTATTATATTAAACACAGCCAGAAGGTAAAATCTGCAGCAGTCATCAGTTAGTCCACAGCAGAGCGTATAAAATCAACATATGCTTCGTTTAACTTTAAAAACATCTTAATTCATGTCAACAGGTGGATGCTGAGCTATCAAACCCAGAATAAACATACGGGCATGTGCTAACCTGCAGCATTATGTCATATAGTGAGAAGTGTTACTTATCTGGAAATCATTGCTCACCTAGAGTCTCTTTGTGTTAGAGTATTTCACAATGATTATGTCTTTCAGAGTTCATTTCCAGGAAAATGATCTCCACCCCCGTTTGTTCATCTGACCATGGAAGCCACCGCTCAAGGCCAAATGAAAAGGTGAACAGAAGTGACCCCTCTAATTTATAGTGTTTAAAGAATTAAACTCCGCCCACATGCATCATTGCATCACAGTTCAACTGATTTATAAAATATTTGAGTGTGATTGGTCAGAAATGTTGTAATTATTAAAGTTCTTGTGTAATAACTTTGATATAATAATCTGCTACTTTTTATCTCGTGTGTCTTTTTATGCCTAGGATAATTTTAATTTGGTAAAAAATGACAAATTATTTACGTATCAGTGTTAAATGCTGTCTGCTTACTTACATAGTTTAGGATTGGTAGACGAACAACACTGATTTACAATATGAACTTTCAGATGAGATTTTGCAGTAAACTATGTCCGGTTAAAATAAAGCTTTTAATCATTTGATGCATTGACTTCCAGTAATCTTACCACGATTAAAGGCTCTCATCGTGGTAAAGTCAGTGCCACAGTGCACGTAATTTTCAATCGTAATCTATTGGCCAAATGTCACATTCATGCTGAAGGTTTTTCTCAACCATGCAGTGAGCATACCAGCCCATTCTGTTATCTCAAAGACTGAATCCAGGCATGTGCCCAATAAAAAAACTAGATTCCTTTACTAAGCTTAGAGGATTCTTTAAAACAGGAGAAGAACAAGTATTTCTGCTGTGGTCAAAGTTATTTTCACCTTTAGGCGTAAAGTGCTGTCAGGCATCATTTACTAACCTTCATGTCATTTCATACCTGTATGACTCTCTTTTCAGAACACAAAAGATATTTAAAAAATGAGGTGTTCTTTATTAACTAATTAAGTTTGGACACATACAGTTCTTCAACAGATTTCCATTTGTGCTCTGCAGAAAAAAGAAAGTCATACTTGTTGACATGAGAGTCAGTAAATGACCGAATGTTTATTTTATTCTTTCATGTTTCAATATATAACATAATTCCCATAGTTCCATTCGATTCACCTCAGCAATTTGATGAGTTTCATATTATTCTAAAATGTGGAAAATATAAACATACACGTGAGTAAGCTTGTTACCCAAAACTGGTTGTGTATCCTTTACTCGATTTGTTGGTAAAACATCCACCCTTACTGAGATATATTACATGTGGTTGCATTCTTGTTCGGCCCTTGCAACACCAAAATGCCAGTAGCTATGACAACAGTGGATCCAAACAGTGAGTCATGAGTGAGGCATGCTGGGAGTTTACGGGAAGTTCGCTTTTGTGCTGACATTAACTCCAACACTCTTTGATAAATGTGGAAACAGCAGCCTATGAGTTTAAAAGCCTTGAAAAGCATTGAAATATTTTAACAAAATATTTTTTGATGCATAACAGATTTATATTGTAGAAGTTATTTACATTATCATTTTGTCTAACCCAACCAAACACATCCATCAGATCTCTTACTTATAAAAGACACTGTGCTGGAGTGAAGTAGTTTCTCAGCCCACAGCTGACAGGCCTCTGTGTGGGTCAGACTCTCTGCTCCATAACACAGCTGATACTCCAGTTTGGGTAAAACATGCACCGGGACAGCCTACACAAACAGACTCAGTGATTAATAACACACAACACACACATGAGTCACTTTACTGCTTAAATAACAAAGAACAGTAATACAGAAGTGTAAAGTCAAGGTTTCACTATATGTTCTTATCATCATAAGACTGGAAAGATTCTGTATATACAGCGATAAGATTTGAGCTCAGGCTGTGCAGATCCACAGAGGAAAACTGGTGCTTAAAGAAGGGAGGGGGTGGATATTACTCAGCCCTGCTAAAAAGTTTTTTTACATCAAATTTTCTTTACATCAAAAGACTTCAGAAATCACTAAAGATAACTGTAAATATAATATGAGATCCAGTATGTGTGTCTAACAGTGACCCTCGAATCCAAATTTCATCCAGGGCCAAATTACATCTATATTGGAAAAAATGGTCCTCAGACCACAGTTCATCTCACCCTGAAGTTTTCCCTGTCATGTCTTGGATGGGAAATGGACACACTGCTGCGCACCATGAGCAAAATGTCATGCAGGCTGTAGAGTTTGTATATAAGACTGCCCTCTGCTGGAGGATCAAAGTCACGCTCATCCACAGCACTGATCTGAAGATCTTCCTTCAGAAGTCCTGTAGAAGAAACAGAGAGGAAAACATGTGTATATGTGCATTCTGCACCTGTATATTGCTTTTTCTACTGTGTAACACAGAAGTCAATGAGGCCGGTGCTGTTAGTTTAACAACATTCTTCAAAATATATTTTTGTGTTCTGCAAAAGAAAGAAAGTCATTTCAGACCTGCATTCTTCTTTACACAGAACGAATAAAAATACTTTGAATAATGTGTCTAAACAATGGAAGTCAACCTGGCCGATGTTCTTTACTTATCGGCATTCTTCAAAATACCCTCTGTAAGTAATTTTAAAACTGCATGACATTTCTTAAAGAGAACACAAAATAAGATATTTTGAAGAATGTGTCTAGGCAATAAGTCAATGGGGATAATGTCTTGTTTATCAACGCTGAAAATATGTTATTTTCTTCTGTAGAAGAAAGAAAAGTAAAACAGGTTTGAAATAAAAAGAGGGTGAGACTAACGTTTATTGGTTGCCATTACGGGAACCACTGTAGACACTGTAGAGTCCTCGCCCTGACCCTCTCTGGACTCCAGGTACGATGTGACACATTGTTTTACCAAAGAGTATGTTTTCTGATCAGGTTTATCGTCTGACACAGTTGCTTTCGGATGTTCATGAATCTTATTGGGATTTGCTTTCATCATGGCGTCCTGCATCCGCAAAATCTGCCCCAGCTGATCGCACTCCCCGGAAATCCTTTGTCTTTTAACACCCCTCTTTGTGCCTTTGCCTGTGGGGTTTGCAGGGCTCGACGCAGCCAGGTCAGGTTCTTTAGTCAAGGATGTTTCTGGCTGTGATGGAGCAGTGACTTGAAGTCTTTGTGGGGTAGAAATGTGATCTATAACCAACCTGTCCTCATCTGAATCTGGTTCCTGGTTCATCACGCGTCTTGAACGCTTGGTGGGCGGGCCTTTAACTCCATCCATCAACTCTTTTGAACGGTCTCTCACGAGCTCCTCCTCAGATGCTGCATTTTCATACAGCACGCTACTGGACATATCCGCTTCTTTCTTTACCTCTGATGGTGTGGTGTCTTTTGTTGCATCTGTAGAGTCTGTTGGTTTCTTGGTACTTAAGATGATGGAGGCAGCTGGTTTAAATTCCTTTTGTGCCTTCACTCTTACATTGGTATTGCTCGACTCTCCGAAGGATTCCAGGTCTGTTAAATCGGCTTCAAAGTCCACGGTATTGTCATCAAATGTGACCACATTTCTGGAGATCTTCTCCTAAGTAAATACAAATGATCCCTTCAAATATTTAAGGAGTTGTGTGTTAAACTCAGCCTTAGCAGATATATCTTACCTCAGTTCGCTGGTCCATTTCTAAGGAGAGGTCTTCAGAGGCGAGTAGAAATACAGGATTTTGTCGGGTTACAGTCTTGGTGAGTGCTACCTTCATGCTCTCTTCATGAAACATTAGATTTCTCTCTCTCCAGGTCATTTCCGTCTTTAATAGTGGAGGATCGATGAACACAGATTTACTTTGACCACTTCCTGATGACAACCATAACATAGAGAGACTATTTTGAATCACAACATTTAATTTATAATCTTGTAGGATGTATTAATTACACATGACTAAAATAATATAGGTGCCATACGCCAACAATAAAAATTCTGTTATGAATTACTCATTACCGTATGAGTCACCTTTGTCTACCATTCGACTTTTGTCTACTATGGCAGTCATTGGTGCACCAGAAATATAACATTCTTCCAAATATCTTGTATACAGGTTTGAGTAATTCATAAGATTTTTCTTTTGTTTTTGGGAGGAGTGTCCCAATAATAAGACTGTGGAACTGATGCTTGCCTCTTGAAGGGTTCATTTTGACCCAAACAGGCAGCTCCCATGCCTCGTTGAATTCAGGGTCATTGCTCAGGAGCTGCAGAAATGCCTCCTTAGAAAGACACACGTGTGGCTCGTACGTGGCGCTGAGTTTTGCTGAATTACTGTCACTGCTGATGGGCTTTTGGATGTAAAGAAATATCACATTATCAAATATACATTTCAATTTATACATAAAATGGGCTCCTTATCAGTTCAAGGATTAGAAAATGTATGATCTAAAATTTAAGTCATTCAAGGCCCATGTGGAATACAAAAACAAAGAGTATATGGGTCTAGGCTAAACCATTTAAAAATATAATAACAAAAAAGCTTCTTACAGTGTGCAGAGAGCTTGCTTTCTTAGCTGGAGGAATCACAAATGAGACGGTCTCATAGTCACCTGCGAGCTGGGTGTTCTCAGGGAGCAGTTTTTTCTCCACCATCTCTATATTGCCCTGAGGAAGAACATCGATTTGATAGACATAAATCATGACTTATCACATTTAAGTGAAAAAAATCTACACTTACCAGTGCAAGGAGCTGTTTCTCAAAGTTGAGGGATAATTCACACACAAACTTTCCAGTGGTCAAACTGGTTATTTCTTGGATGCTGTAAAACTGTGGGTAAGTCTTTATATCTTCTAAACAGGCTATAAAGTACTCCTGAAAAACACAAAAAACAACATACAGTTTCACGGTGGAAAATGTAAACAATCAAAAAAGAATAACTAACGTATATTACGTTTTTTCCTTATGAACATAAAATAAAACTAAAAAATGTATAAATGTTTCCTGAATATGTATATGTGTTGCATCAAAATTAAATACAAAAAGATTTTTACATTTGTTTTTCTTAAATAAAATATTAATATACACAGACCACTAATATATATATATTTAATGCATTATAAGTGCTTTAGACTGTTAATAATGTTATGTTGTAGATCTGAATGTGGTCCATTTGTTAAAATCCTAAGTCAGACACATGATGTAGTATTTTTGTGCTCAATACATTCTCCCAGTAGTTCAGCACATTTCAGAAAGTGTATTTTAAATTGGGAAATAAACTAAATCTGGAAGTTCCAAGTTATTTAATTGGCCATTCTCCCATAAAATCCAGCCCACATAATATAAAAATATACTATGAGAATATAAAATAATGGTAAAATT
>CM065677.1:12140763-12196353 GCA_033220385.1 Triplophysa yarkandensis
ACAATATAACAACATTCATATTAGAATGAAAAGTATTTAAAAGACAACATTAAATTTCTTATTTTTCTTTACAGCGGTATTTACAAAATGAATCAAAATACTTAATTTCATATTTAAGAATCAGACAAACAGAAGGAGTAAAACCACTATTAAGATACTGTCTCCTAAAGAGAGTTCCAAAGAGCTGAATAGAAAGATACATGATCGACTGTCCCCGTTTTAAGATCAGTAGCAAACAAGTGACGTAAAAACATGTGACAACCGCAAACTGTTTTTTCCCCCGCAGTTGATGCTGTCCGTGTGAAAAGCAAAATCCAACCCGCTCCGGCCCTCCCCGTCAGCTCACGTTTAACAGACAACAGGAAAAAGATCCAGATGTGTAGTATGCATCATATTACATATACGTATGGACACGTAAGATACATTGCATTAGTCATTTTGTTTTGTAAGTATCAACTTAAACCAAATTGGCAGGAAATGGCACAACACAGAGCGGATTGTCTATTGTCTGTAATTTAGTCTCTGCAGGTTTCCAAACAGGGCTCTGCCATTCATTTGTAAGCAGATACATCCAACCTGGATGCAACTGATGGGATACAAAAATGCATGTCCCATAACCACGTTTCAACTGCGCTGTACGAAGGAAAAGCAAAAACAGAGAACTTCGACAGTAAGAAAAAACACCACAGAATACAATAAAATGCTGCTTCCATGGCTATAAACAAACGTGAAATCTCATTTACATAAAAAGACAGTCCATGAAAAAAAAGGTTGGTAACACAAGACAGAAGTCACCTACATGTGCAAACACAGTCATTGAGTACAAGAACAGTGAAAACAACAACAGACGGAGAGATATTCTGCATCCTGTACCACTGAGAGGCACTCAGTGTAGTTTGCTATGCATTATTGCAAGTGTATTCTGCCTTGCTACACAGAGAAAGTTTCGCACAACCTCGTACAACTCTCTTTGTCCTGTACAATTTCTCAAAACACGTAGCCTATGCGTGTGCATGTGTGTGTGCTGTATGTGCGTGCGACACTTTGAAAGCAAGCAGATTGAAACATAAATGCTTACAAAGCTTTGCAGGGAAGAGTTAACGAACTGGTGGCTTTAATTGTGAAAAATAAACACAATACTGTCTTTTTAAGCATGAACAATCGTCGTCGCAAAAGATTCAGAAATTCGAGATTTACTTAGCCCATACTGCTTTTGCTAAAAATCTTAAAAGTGAGAAGGAAACAAGCCGCGTCCCAAGACCAGCACACTGATACAGGTACTTGCTGGGTATCTGAAAGTAAATTTACCACTATTGTTAACTTTATTATTATCATTATCGTTATTATAATTATTTATCGAGTCCTAATGTCAATAATGCATCAATACTCAGTGAAATAAATGGACTAAGAGGGTGGCCTAATCTATGAATCCGTCATTTTTGTTCACGACAGTAACTTACCTAGCACCACACATCAGTATAACACAAAAATTGATGTCAGCACACCCTAGCACTAATCCAACTAAGTCTAAAAGAGAGAATTATACTAAAAACAGAGATATTGTACAGCATGATGTGTCTGATAAACAGATAAATATTTGCACTGAGCAGGTCTTAATAGCAGTATTTTCTTCTTACCTATACAGACAGAAGTTACAAAGTTACTTTTATACATGTGAGCAATAGAACATTAAATATTGAGAGAATTAAAAGCCAAAAGGTGAAGTAGAGAGGAAAAAACAAAGCTTTACAGTTTACAGGCCATTTGACGTTCGTAGTTCTCCACCCGGGAACTTGTCAATTTACAAATAAAACGAAAATGGCAATAGGAACGCAAAAACAAACAAAAAGCGATAAATAAGAGATGTATTTACATGCAGATGTTCAAAGCCTATGCACACAAATGAATAATAGTACACCATATATATATATTATTGCTTGACATTCGATTATGGCTAAAGACTTTTCTTCTATTATCTAAACATAGTTCACTTTTAATAACGTATCAGCTGTGCTTTTGGAAAGAAACCTCTCACTTTTAAAAATAGAACGCAACTAAAATTGTCGATGTCGTCCAAACACCTTCAGATCAATGTGCTGCCGTAAGCATGACACGTGAATCCCCATACGTTTATAGAGTTCTCTTTATGTAAAATGTGAGTGCATAGGCCTTGTTTGCATAAATCTAATTGAAATGTTTCTATTGTGTCATGCTTGCACACCCTCGTCAGGGGGTTCGAACTCAGTGCTACATAAAACATTTGAAATCCAGGGAAAACGTACGATCTCACATACAGTTCACCATCTGACCCTGCTGCATCTTAACTTTTAAAGCCTTGTCTGGGGTTTGACCTTCAACAAACATCACATAGCACAGATTCAGACGTATTGCTTCTCACGAGAATAAATAAAGTGGGAGACACAAAAACACAACGTGGGAAAGTATAGATCATTCATTATCTCTAGACGAATACCACGGATCCAGAGATGTTTAAGTACCTTTGATCGTTTTAGAAAAAATAAATTTGTCCAAAGTTCTATTTCACAGCCCAAATGGCCTACGTGTGTACTACAAACTATGTCGACAAAACACAACATGCAAAAAGTGGCAAAACGTGACTTTACTACAGGGTTCGTGGACACGGATCAGTGGACGAGTAACTCAACGCTCTTCTGTGCATCAAAGCTTGTTCATTAAAAGGGGACTCCACAGCCGTGGTTACCCTGTAGAAACCCGTATTTGTAACGCACATGCGGACGTTGACGGTGGAGCCATTCATGAAGAGGTATTTGGCACATAGACTCCAACATGTTATGAGTGACAGTTTGAACAATCCCATCCAGAAAACGCAACAAAAACAGGCAAAAATAGCAAAGCGCATTCGTGGTATGCTTGAGGTTATGTTTCGGTTTGGTTTTGGGGAATTAGATCTTGTAGCTTGCTGTGTTGCCACTGTATGAAATGACACATTTGCATTGTTTAGGATGTATCACTGTCTTCTGTGGGCTTGACAGATCTGATGCTAGTGAATAACAGAGTATGACATGAGCATGTAAATTACAAAAGATAAAAAAATATCCTGAAGGGCTGTGCTTAAAACGAACTATGGGGATACAGAAGCATCTTAACAGTCAAACATGTGTTTCAAATTGGGAGTATTAACACCTCACCAGATTCTGGTCTGGGAATTGTGTGTCAAATGAATGTCCAATTCGTTCCATTTTTAAACCTATTTAGCTAACTAAGACTAGAAGTGGACATGAGTATGTAACATAAGACAGCTATTGTAGATACATCTGCTTGGTAAGTTGCAATGTAAGGATTACTGTTTTAAGGTCCAAGCCTCCACTCATTTCAATAGATTATATTGTCAAAAAAGTTTAAGAGTATTTCTATATGATATCTGAGGTTTAAATCCTATATGACCTTTCACATATAGTGTTGAGTGACGACAAGTTAAAAAGTATAGTGCACACAAATATTTGGAGATTTGCTTTTGCTTTTTAAAACAGTCGGATGCTTAAAATGCTTTCTACATATTTCAGAACAGAGCTAATATCTTATTTTCCCTTGATATTCCCTGCATCGGTGTTCTCAATTATCACAATATTACTCTCCCTGAGCCTTGTAGTACAAGCACTGCTGATTTACAAGGAACTAAACATGAACCTGGATTGTCATTCACAGTTTAATGATGTACTGTAGTAATTGGGACATCTGGGAGATGCGGGCAGAAATGAATCATAAAATAAGACTGATATCTTTAACAGTATTCTCATGTAGTACACTACAATAAGATTACTACATGTATTGATGTTGATCATGCCATTGAGATTAAATTACTTATGTTGGCTTTTGAGACAACATAGAGCCGACTAACACGTTTAAGCTACTGGTGTAAGAATTTAGTTAGACAGACTCTTCCCTGAGGAAAATACATTGTGTAATGGGAACGACAACACATTATGACATTAAAAAACAGTGACATGAAGCTGCCAAGATCTACTTAAAGAGTTCGAAAGGTTTGTTAGATTGATCAGATGTTACTCTTTGTTTTTCTGGATTAAATTGGGATTTCATAAATGTCACAACATAGTTTTACTGGAATGTTACAACACTCAAAATAGCAGGATAGACCACTATGGCACATTCAAGAGACTCACAAACATACGCAACGCACAACAACAGTTAGGTATTCCAAAAAATAGCACTACGACTATATTCGTCTTGTTCTTTGAAAAAAAAACATACAAAACACACAAATTCTAATTCATTATTGCAGGATTAAGTGCTATATCATCCTTCGTTCCCTTTTTTTCTTTCATAGGCTTTATAAGCGCTGTACAATGTTACAAAAATAGAGGATTTCAACCAGACAAGGCTTTGAACATTTATCTTCTTTTTCACTCGCGCGTTCTTGACAGGTGTTGTTGCTGGGCAAAGACCTTCACAAGAGCCGCTCTAAAACAAATATTATACAGAAAATACTTTTTTCTAAGAACAGATGAAACGATGATAGAGAAATAGTGGCCAGATTTACCCACAGAGGTGGTATAATTTGTGCTGAAACAACCACTAGATGGAACTATTAAACAAAAGGAAATTTAAATTTTGGGAAAGATTGAAATAATCAAATAAAAAGCATTTGAATATTTCCCCCATTTGGAATGAATTGGCCAAATAATGGCAACTGTTAAATCTTGTCATTGCCCTATCATTTTAATTAATACCTTACAAAAGGTGAAGAACATTGAGCGTTAGTTGAATATGGTATATAAGGACAGAATTCCAGCATTTTTCTGGCATACACGTGATCAGTCTTTACCCAGCACCAGCCCTGCAAATAAATACACAAACACACACACAAACACACACCCACCCACAGCAGCGTTAGGGTTTCCAGCACTTGTTTTCCATAACCGTGGTATTTATACATGCAACACATCACTAGGTAAATATTCTTAAATTAAAGAAAGGTGCAAATAAAAGTGCCTTATCAATTTTTCACAATTAAGAATAATCTAGCTACTAATATCATACATGTTATTTAAAATAGATTCTATAAACATAATTTTTTTCTGTATTGTTTGTACTTATGACCGTATACCCTGTAACACGTTAGAAAACGGGTGAAATTGACCCCTTTGTTGCATCGATGTTGATGGTCGGACCATTACGTTAACACCATTCCAGAGAGGGACTTAATAGCAGATGGCCTTAAACGATATCACTAAGCAACTATGGTAGATGAAGTCTCTGACAGCTAAAGGTGATTGAGCTTTTACAACGTTTGAACTAGAATTACCAGAATTCTACGTTTTACTTTTTTAGACGATTGTCCGTAGAAGGGTGACAATTAATGTCACCAAATGCCGACAGACAGTGCTTCACACTCGATTTCTCTCTTCTTCTCCCGTCGTCTTCCTCGTCTTTTGCTGGTTTGTATTCTGACATCAAGCGAGCCTGGGCCATGCACACCACATGGGTCACAATCGTTGAATATTTCGTCGTACGCTTTTCCGTGTGGTTTCGACTTTCAGATCACGGGAAAAACATTCTTTCGATTTCATTTTCTGGGACTTTAAAATAAGTGGCTTTAACACACCAGATTCGTGCGAATGCTCTCCGGGAATCGTTTCCGTTTGGGAAACAAGTCAAAACAATTTATGCTGATCGTGACAAATCTCCACGGGACCGTACACGTGGACTCTTCAGGTTCAGCCAGAAAAAGAGAGAGAGGAAGCGGAGGAAAAACAAGCGCCTTCTCATCCTCTCCCTTGGGCTTTGGATCCCACCTGTGTCAGTAAATGGAGGGAACAAACCCCAAAAATAAACTGCTGGAGTCAAAGCCAGTTCTCTACCTCCTTCATTCCCCTCGTAAAACACAAAGAAAAAAGGGAAAAGGGTGTGTGTGCAGTGTGTCCGCCGTCCAGGTGTGTGTATGTGTATGTGCAGGGCACTGGTAAAGTGTCTCAGATTTATGCTTGACATTCCCCACGGCGTGAAATCCCCCGGGCGGGCGCAGGAAGCGTTACCCGTCAACGGGCATGGACTGCTCAAAGTCTGATCCGAACAACTCCTTGTACAATGGGGGAAAGTGGGCGCGCACAATGTCTGGGTATATTGCTTTGAATGCCGTCAGCTTTTCTGTATGCCTGCTGCACAGAGCTCGCAGCGTGGAGACTTTGCATATCAACTGCAGGGAGAGAAAAGAGACGGCTGTTATGTTTTTTTGGACAAAAGGCGGACCCTTAAACCAACTGACAGATCACATGTGGTTCTTCGTTTTTTTAGATACTGTAGCACTTAGTGAGTCCAAAAAATGTAATTCATACAATAAAGAGCATAAATAAATATAAAAAAAATGTTCTTCCCTGTATTACAAGTCACTGGTTTTATTGTGCCTTTACATCAGTGCACTTTATTCTAAAAATAATAGTTATATTTGTCTAACCTTTCATCCAAATCTAATAACGCTTTCTGCACCTGAAACAACTTATCTTTTCTGCTGACAAAACCAAGGCCACCCGGGCAGGAGAAATAATATCAACCAATAACATTGCAGCTTAACATTTCATGATCCAATCAATTCCAGATGGATAACATCAAATTCCGTCCTACATCATTTTCCACTAAACATAATGTTTTAATTGGAAATCGGTCATCATGAAAGCTTCTTCGTAACTATATGATGAACCAATACCCAAACATCATATTCAATGACATCATAGCCTGCTTTATTGTGTGTTTTGCCGCACCTTTGTCAGTATGCCGTCCTCTCTGTGGTTCTTCTGCAGAACGTGCTGAAGTGCTAGCTGGATTTTCTGCTGGAGTTTCTCAACCTTCACCTTCTCCTGGAGCCAAGATCGGTCTAAACACACAAGCACAGACGGGTGAGGATGTCACACTTAATCACAATCTGAGCCGTGACCTTACGGTTCACACACATGCTAAGACATGTTTAGCCTTGGTGCTTTTGTGAAGTATGTATTTTTAGAGTGGGGCATTGGAAAAAGGGGGCAGTTGCTAAAATGTCACAAACGACACAAATTTATGTTAACGTGGAACCAGTCAAAGACCAAACCTTATAAGCCACAAACCTCTAACCTTTCGTCTACAGGTCCGTTTCTTAAACAATCAATCTTAAATGCTCTTCGTGAAAATGGTAAACAAGTGATTGTGGGTAACGAGTCTGTGGCTTTTAACATATTGAGCCAGGCTTACCTGCAGACATCAACACGAAGGCGGAGAACAGGGCGATCTCATCTTCAGAGAGGTGCATAGAACACAAGTTTTTTCCAAACTCGAAGACAGAGCTGATCAAATCATCGCAGCCTGTCAACGTGGAGACGGAGAGACAAAAAAGGAGGAAAAGATGTACAGACAGGTTTGAGATGAAGCAGTAAACAGTTCTGATAGACATTTTTGTGTGAGATGTGGCAGTGACACCGATGTAAAACAATGCAATCTCTCTGCATTACAGAATGGTTTTCAGCTGTTTTTTCCTTTGGAATAATCATGTTTTGGCGAACGAGATGGGTTATGTAAGCATGACCGGGGTCACTAACGAAACTTTCAGTAAAGCCTGTGACTCCTGAGTTCACACAAGAGATAGTCTGTGGCATGCCTTTGTCTCAAAGGCTCAGAGAACAGATGAAGGCTTGTTAAAAAGCCCCAATACAACTGACAGAGACCTAAGATATTGCCATTGTTAAAAGACTGAGAATGGTCACGTCTGCACAAATAGACACAAATATTGATTGAGTGTTGGCTTGCGGACCATGGCATCCACCTTTCTCACCTTCTTTTCTTCTTATGTTTGTGTTTGTTCTGGCATTTGGACAGCTTTCTGTCTCCAAAGGTTTCAAATATGCGCTGGTAACCACAGAGAAGGGATTTCACTAATGTCATGGCATTCAAACAGAAATGCTATCTGCTTACACGTGAGAAACTATGCCTGGGTTGTATGGATAGCGTGTTTGATGAAACACTCTCAGTAGACCCTTAATCTTGCTTATGTTGTTTCCAAATGCCTAAAACATGTGTTTCAGATAGCTGTGTTTTCTCAGTAAAGAAAATTTCAGTTCAGGTGTGTCGCATCTGGGAAGCTTTTTGCTTCACATGTACGATTCTTGGTGGCCACTTTGGCAAATTGGCTGGGTTGTAACCATATTTGAATGCCACCACAATACTTAAATGCACAATGTTTAATAGTAAGAAAGATCTACTGACAGAAATGCAATATAATATACATAATTATGTCGTCAGATGTGTATAATGATCTTACATAATGAACTCTTAGGATTTTGTTCCATTAAAAAGAGTTATTTCTATCCACATACAGCGATCCTCTTACATGGATTTTGCCACCATGTTTCTACATTGGCCCCAAGCAGATAGATCGAAAAGAGTGCGGTAGATGAATTTATAAATATGTTGTGAAAATTAACTTAATTACAAACAATCTCAATGCAAAGACGCAGATAGATTGCCGAAGGCGATGTGAATGACGCAAACATGCCCAGAGTTGAAAAACAAGTTGAAATATTGAGCGAGAAATTAATGCAAAGAGTTCATTGGCACCTACTGTTTAAGGGGTAGTGATGCGTAAATACATTCACCATCGTGATGTTTTACGCATCACTCACGCAAAAACTCTCCCTGCAAGCCTTAATTCGGCATTAAGATAGCATATGCTTTGTATACATCAAACACAAACAATCGTGTTTAGCGCTCTTTAGAATGTGTTTAGTGTTATCACAGCATATTCCATCGTAATGCCGTTAGCTGCAATTCGTAACTTCACCACTTAACGTCGCAATATTTTTCAGCTAGACCTTGAGCAAGATTAAAACAAAATAAACACAACTCACCTAATGATTTAAAGATGTCAGGCCCCGCGTACTTTCCGTCAAAATAGACTGTATTGTTTTGAGGGTCGAAGGCACGGCACATTCTGACGAACACCACCTCCAAAGAGCCTGCGCATTGATAAAAAAATCAAGATTTATAATCAAGAAGAGACGGACAGAACCAGCCTAAAATACAAGGTACTAAGAGTAGTCTCATAAGACGAAACATTAAACCAAACGTATACTGTTTCGCATACTAATCAAATGCAAACCTTGAATGCACTACAGCTCTGGATAAAAACATCTTCAAGATGTAAATGAAGACGGCTAGCTGAATATTAACTGTGGTAATGTAAGAACGCACGTTAAACATCCACTTGAAATGCGTCGGCTAAGCATTCACGTCTGCATTAGTGTACTCGTGAGAAAATATCTGCTTTGTTGACAATTAGCTGGATATATTTGTCACCTAAGAAAACATCCTTGCGTTGTGTGTCGAGAGTGTGTGTGCGACTCAGGTGGAATGCATTGCTGTTATTGTTGAGAGTGGAAGCGGTAATTCTACAGCCGAGTGCTTTAGTGAGCAGCTTAGCGGATAAAAGCCACGTAACAGAAGCTATTACAAAGCTTTAGAAAGATGCCAGTGGTTTAAAATGTCATGTCAGACGAGAGCTCTCACTCACTGTTTTGTCATTAATTTCGATTGAGCGTGGCACAAACACAAGCATTGGAAGCTGTTGGGATCATGATCGGGATATTGTGCGGGATATGTGGGGGATAACATGACACTTATAAAAAAAACAAGCTTACTTGTACAGTTTTGTAAATATATTAAATCCAGGTTGTGTGAAGGTTATTCCATGCCCACGAAAGTGAAAGTCACATGTTGTAAGAAGCGTGGCCGTGTGCTTTACACGATAGCAAAGGATTATTTCTGAATAGAAATAAGCCAGGTTTGATGATGTCGATGTGAATACACACACAAGCTTTACCTGCTTTGAGTAGCACAATCTGATCATTCTGACAGAGCTCCATGAAGCCATCGATGCGCTTGGCAAACTCCACCACGTACTGAATGGCTTCTGTGATTTTAATGGCACACAACTGCCACATGACTTCTCTGGGCTGATGGGACAACAAAACAACGATGATGTTGAGTAAAAGTAGAATCCAACGTTTTTTACAATAACGACTGTGTATGTTTGGTACTGTACCTTGTTCTGGTAGCTCTCCATTTCCTCCTGAAGGAAAGCTTGCCAGGTCATCTGCTGAAGCTCTTCTCTCAGGTACTGACACGTCTCCATATGGGACTTGGAAATGTTTTGGGCCAGATGCTCTGAACGACAACAAAACACAGTCAGAAGCCTTCATCACAGCTAAATGCCCTTACTGTTTTTGAGATGTGCTTTATTGGATGTGTGCATATGCTGTATGTGTGTGTGCATACAATTTTTTAGATACATTTTTTAGATACATTAGTTAATTACTAGTGTAATTTAAGATCATTCCCTGTTGAAAATGTACTTGCAACTTAGTGTGCTCATGCCCTGTAGTTTTGTAAAACCCACGCTGTATCTAAACTAAATCATGCCATTTAATCCAAAAAGATTTTCAAGTTGGTGCCATCCAATTTTCAACTATTGGTTGCTTTGTTTGAGGTGTTTGGTTGCAAAAAAATAGCACATAAACAGTACATTTAATGACTCCAGAACATGCAACTGAAATAAAAAATAGGGCAGTGCTTTAATAATGACATGAAAATGATTTGTATGTGTGTGCAACATTATGGGAACAAAGGTCATATTTGCTTTCAACGGGAAAGAGCAAATGAAGGAAAAGGAAAAACAGAAAAGGAAGGAAAAACACAAAGTGTAAAAATTCAATCGTGTTGAAAACACATCTGTTAAAGAGAGTCCCAGAGCAGGAGGGGAACCTAAAAAAATGATTTCCCTTGGCGCGTGCCCTGCTGGATCCTGATTGGCCCTAATTAATGGAAACTAATTAGAAAAAAAGAGGTTCTTTTAATGAGTCTTTGAGAAGAGTCTCCAACCTAATGCTATTTTAAGACACCTTTAGCGACGTTTGCCCCACGGTTGAGTTCTTCCGCCAGTCCCCATGCCTATCCAGAAATCTTGCTATTTTCTAACTCACCAAGCTCAGCCATGGAAACGGTGGGGGACGTTTCCCCATTCGTGAAGGAACAGTACGGGAAGAAGCCCGAGCCGGAGGTGAAGTCGCAGATGGGCTCTGGCTTGATTCCGTTGATATCCAAGCCGGACTGGTCGGGCGAGGGCTGGATGTCCAGGTAGAAGCTGCTGACACCCGAATCGGGTTTGGTGCCGTCGGGCGTGTGGCCGTTCATGTAGCCGCTCAGGTCGTCGTGGAGCTCAGTCAGGCCGTTGGTGGAGAGTGCGTAGGTTGGGGTCAGGGGCTCGGCCTCGCCGGGCTGCTGCTGGTGGTCCCGCTGTTGCTGTTGGAGCCGGTGTTTTTGCACTTCTGCATACAGGCTGTCCCGCTGCTTCTTGGACATGCGGCCAAATTTCACCGCTGTCGGGACAAAAATGATACATGTTAAGATTTGTATTCTTAATTTTGACTAATTCACCAAATGCAGTTTAGAGAAATAGGGTGTCTTATGTTTAGTTAACACCAGTCGGGAAGCAAGTGTTTTACGTGAGTGAACCACCGTGACCGTTACATATGCAAATATGTAGATATTTTTTGCTGGTTTCTAATAACCAACCCTGTAACAAGCTGTGAGTCTTAACATCTTAATTCAAACATGCATCTTAAAAATGATCAAATAGCCAATTGAGTGTTACAGCGCTACAGTGCTCTTATTTCGAGTAAAAGCCAATAGCTGTTGTTACTGAACAACAATCTCTATTCCCAAAAGATTTCAGCTTTTAAAGGGAAGCTTAGTGAAGCAGTACAATGAGTACGTCTAACACCCGGGCAGGTTTTAACGTCTCTCTAAGGGTATTTACGGTGTTTTGGTCCGAAGAACTGCCCTACTCAGAAAAAGCATTAGCGATTCTGCTGTCTACGTGCCAAAATGATCCAAGAACAGCAGACCTGACTGGAATGAATCCCCAATTTACCAGCACTCACACAGATGTCGCACCTCAAGACAGCGGCAGATACGTCGAAAGAAAGACGTTATGGCTCATCTTCGGAAGTGTTATGGGAGCTCGGGATGAGATATAGTGCGGATCCGATATAAGTGGAGATCAACTGTCTGTGAAATGAAGGGTGTTTGAAAGAGGCCGAGCCAAACTAGTATTGGATGGAAGGTAGACAAGATTAGAAAATAAGAGGAGAGGAATGACAGAAGGTACAAGTAGGCTTAATGAGATGAGAGGAAACAATGAGAGGAGAATAGAGATGGACAGGAAGTGTTTCTCTTTTAGGTGAAAGATGTTTCGAATGTGTGCCGGAAAGAAGTCTGAACCAAAACCTGCATCTCACTAGATGCTAGATGGGGATCCGTGAGCTTCAGACTGAGCGAAGTCAGAAGTCACCTTGCCTGTCCTGGTTGCATGTGAGGGAGCAGTCTGGTAGACTCCAAAGACCTGGCCTGATTTCATACTCCTGTCACGGGCCGTAGTCACATCGCCCAGCCGAAAGCCCAGCAGGGGGCCTTCACACACACACACACACCGATGAACACAAAGATACTCTCACCTGTGTTCGCATTAATGCTGCTCACCTGCATTGGTTTTAATGAGCCTGTTTTAATGATGCTCATTTAATAAAAGCCACTTGCTGTCAGAATCCCCAGCCTGAATGAGGATGCCCTGCAGTCCTGAACTACAACCGCCTCTTACATTCATCTTGTTGCATGTACGTTGAGAAACTAATGAGCAATGCGCCAACTATAGAACAGATACTCTCATTTATATGACATGGCCAGACTGGGACTTCTGTATCTACATTTACATTTTTGTTGCCTTTCGTTAATTTTTGTTGCCGTTTCATAGCTGTGGTGTTCACAAAAGCATGAAAACCTGATGAAAACACGCTCCTTTTTATGTTCTTTTCTATTGCCTGTATTCAATATTTTGCATGGGTTTGATGTTCTGTGTCTGGTGTACTGGACATGCACTCACCATCACGTGACATGCCCACAGCCAGACACTTCTGCAGCCTGCAGTGCTGGCAGCGGTTTCGGCTGGTGCGGTCAATCAGGCAGTTTTTCTGACGCGGGCACGAGTACGCTGCATTGCTCTGTTGACTCCTCCTGAAGAAACCCTACAGCCCAAAGAAATGGAGAGAGGAAACCGAATGGGTTTGTTAAACTGTTGGTGTGCCTGTAGCTAATAATAACATAAAGGTATATAGAGGTGTCACAATTACAAATATCTATATATAGATTTGTAATCTGTGTCTACAGAAAATGTTGTAAATAGTTCAGCACGCTTTTAAAATTGGGCCTTGAATAATTTCAAACACATAGGACTCTCTTTTCTACAGAACACTACATAAGATATTTTAAAGAATTTTTAGATTTTTATGATTTCCCAATAAATAGATATCATAATATTAGTAAAACTGTCCTATTGTTATACTATTAGTAAAAATCTGTATTGCACATATAATGCTGTCATAAAATCTGGTCACAATCAATGATGTAGCAAAAATATATTATGACAGAACTACCTTAAAAGGAAATTATGGGTAATGCCAGTTTTGCAAATGCGTGTAATTTTTTAAAGGAAATATGTCTTTGAATGATATAAACCAATCATAATACTATAAAAACAGTTTCTGGTGTGTTGATATACATTTAAACACATTTCTCAAACCTTGTAGGAACTGCAACAAGTTAACAATTCATAATCAAACTTGCATGTGAAAATCTGATAAATATTTGCAAAACAAAATATAATATTTCATACTCGTTAAGCTGCTGTGAAACTAAGACATAATGACTTAGCTTGCATTAAATATGCCATCTGGACTTTATTTACTGCTCGATTACAGAATTAAAGTGCAGAAAATGTGTTTTACACATTTTACACGTCCATTATTAACTGGAATACATCACTGAACCGATGAGCTGTATAAGAGCAGACTGTCGTCTACGTCATGTCCTGAAATTTCAATCGTATTTTGTAGTTAACAGAAAATCAGCTGTAAATACGGCAACGGCTAGCTCCGGCGAGAAAGGTAGTGAATAATGGCGAGTTTGTCTGAGGTTATTAATGTCGAATAACAGGGCCCGAACCCGGCGGGTGCTGTGAGGGGGATGGAGCGGGCGCCCACGTCGAGTTGATTTCTCATCCCTTTGACTTAATGAATTGATTCCAGCTCGTCATTAACACACCCCACTCCACAGCACCATACACATATGTCTTAATTAGTTGTTCATTGGCTGTTTAATTACTAGAAAACAGCTGACAGCTGCCAAGTTGCTTTCTAATGGCAGCCATTACGAAAGCGGGGTAGGACTGCCGGTGACAAGCGGCGCTCCTTAATAATGCTATGATTTATGGGCCGGAGCGGTGTGCTCGCACATATCATTAAATGTCTCTCTGCCTCGTGTAATTAGTAACCATTAAAGATACATTTCAGCAGTTTATTCATCAGGGTTGCACACTTTCTTTCCGACGCGCCGAGATGCTGAGCGGAGAGTCTATTGTGCGAAAAACAAAAAAGAGACGAGGAGCGGCATTCGCATGTTTGTTCCGCTCGCTGAATGCTAACGAGTCGCTCCGGTGACAGGCGGCAAACAGTAATACACAATAAGCACAAAATTCCTCTTTGCTGAGTGGACAGCGCGTTTGAAAAATGCGCAGAAGGTGGGGTGGCATGCTGGCAAAACTGCTAACGACATGCTTTGATTCGTAGCGCTTCTTATTTTTGATGGCTTTATAAAAAAAAGACACAGCAGACAAATCCTTTCTTTTACAGATGGAAAACAAGTCACAGTATTTCTTTTGTAATTGTGAGTTTAGGCAGTATGAACGTAAATGCTGTTTAACTTTGATTTGTTGTGAAGGCCTCTAATACACTATTTGTGTGTGTGCTTTTTTTTGAAAGACTATAATTTTATGGAATTTCTTCTTGTTTTTACACTGTGCTTTTTATTTGTCACGCACACACCCGCTGACAGGGTTGTTTTGCTTCTTACCTTGCAGCCTTCACACGTTATCACACCATAATGGATGCCCGATGATTTGTCTCCACAGATCTTGCAGGGAATTATTTCGATTTGAGCTGCGCCAAAAGAAAAGAGAGAAGATACTGTCAGGAATTTTCACTGTCACCAGTCACAGCACAACACCTCCTCCACGGCTGCATGTTGCGACATGAAACGGCGCCGAGCTTCAAACGCATCACATCTCTGCCACCCAGCCTCAGCTGCGCCGTGTTTGGAGGAGGCTATCTTGACTTTAAAAAGAAAGCCCTTATAAAGTGCTGCAATCATGATGTCAGCTTGCACGCACAGAAAAATGATTCGCAAGAAGGAGCACTGCTGCTTCTCGCAGAGCTTTTGGGTAATAATATCAGCACAGAAAGGGTCTGGCTTGGAGCTGCTATTAACCACACGACTGGGCCCAACTTAAAGATGCCTGTTTAATCTCAAAAACACATAAGCCATGCAAAAAGTTTTCCCATTACTGAGATGAATTCCAAATGTGAATGAAAGGCGTATGGTTTACAATTAGAAAATACAAGGATAGAGGCCTGAATTTGGATGTGATGTCACATACTAATCATTATTTATTTATCTTTAGGTCATTACGAACCGACATGATTTTCTAGCTACCAACATTCTTCAAAATATCTTCTTCTGTGTTCTGAGGAAGACAGAAACTCTATCCTTATGGAATTTTAAACCTGTACGACTTTCTTCTGCAGAACACAAAAGAAGATATTTTTGAATACATTGGAAGTCAATGTGTGACAATAGTGTTGCTTTCTTCAAAATATCTTCTTTCGTGTTCAACAGAAGAAAGTCTATCTTTATGTAATTTCAACCTGTATGACTTACTTCATTTTGTTGAACACAAAAGAAAATATTTTGAGAAATCTCGCAGTGGTTTTGTTTTCATCCAGTGGAAGTTAATTGGGGCCAGTAGGGTCTGGTGACCAAAATTCTTAAAAATACCTTCTTCTGCGGTATGCAGAAGATAGAAATTCTATTCTCATGTCATTTCCAACCTGTATGACTTTCTTTATTCTGCAGCACACAAAAGAGGACATTTTAAGAAATATCTCAGTGGGTTGGTTGTCATAGAGTGGAAATCAATTAGGGCCATTGGTTTCTGGGTTGTCGACGTTTTTCCAAATATCTTCTTTTGTGTTCTGCAAAATGTAGTAAGTCTATCCTCATGTAATTTCGTTCTGCTGTAAGAAAACAAACCACCTGAGACATTTCTCAAAATATCCTCTTTTGTGTAGCACAAAAGTCATAACATGTTGTGAACCACCTGAGGTTGTAAATGAGTATTTTTGGTTGAACTACCGCTTTTATTTTCTTTATCATGAAGAAAACTTGACAGCATGTTCACCTGCAGTAAAGTGTGTTTTGAAAAGAAGAACCTCAAGTCTGTCTTTATTCAGCGAAGGCCACTTTTCAACCTGCAGGTATTATTTCTGACAGATAAAACGCTCCATAAACACAGAGCACAGTTGCTTCAGCCAGCTTGATAAAGTCGAGCATCTCAAAGCGAAGGCCACGGCAACATAATCGCATCAAGAGGACCTGAACCAAACCTCTGGCCATTGCAAAATAGACCTTACCATCCAAGAGCGCCGCTCTATATTTATCCGGATTAGAGCCGAACATTCACTGTTTAATGTACCCTAAGCATTTTATTTCTACTTGACAAAAATCGCTCCCTCCGGTTCCGTCAGATCATGAGCCAGAGTTCCCCGCAGCTACTTGCCAACCTCCAGCCAAAATACTACGGCTTGATAATATTTTAGTGAACCTTATAAATCCAATCGTGGGGAATTAATTTGAACGCATCAAATCCGCCACCGCTGAGCGACGGCCGCGAGTGTGTTTTATCATTGGCCCTCCAGCTCCTGTTGTGTCATTCGATAATGTCGACATACCCGCGGCTCTCCCTCTATTTCCCAGTGTTCATGATCCTTGTATCGACACCATCCGCTCAGTCAACACAGCCATACAAGCCTATATAGTAAGCCTAAACAATAGTTATCAATGGGTGCCGGTTACCAACATTCTTCAAAATATCTTCTTTCCTGTTATAAGGGGAAAAAGTCATACAGATTTGAATTGACAAGTGAGTAAACGTTGACACAGTTTTCATTTCTGAATGAACGATCACTTTAACGGCCATATCACCCTATATTTCATGTTGATAGAAAACGTTGCCATTTTTGGAAAACCTCACGTGCATTGAGGTTGCATACTCAGGGACGCCTACCACCAAAGTGTTTCCAATCCTAAAAGAATATAAACAGCGTACTGATATGTTTATCGAGATTTTATTATTCTCTTCTGTCATTTTTTGCATCCGTAGAAAAAGAAACATTGCAGGCTGTGCACTCTGTTGTTTGTTTTGTGTTCTCTCTGCATGAGCATTAGCACGCCTGTGTGTTCCTACTCCTTTAGCATTTTCAGCCTCATTACTTACATAATTTGTTCTGACATGCACTCACAACAACTGAAGCATGCTGTAATTAAGGCTGGCTGTGGTTGAGTTCCAAAAGAGAAGATGTGGTACCAGGCCCCGCAAGTAGGTGGCAATGCAAGGCTGTGACTCTCAACGTAATCCTGATCTGCCCTTAAGGCTCGAAAGGCAAGACTGCCATCACACAGTCCTGCGTCTGTCCGAACTCACAAAAACCACGTCCTCTCTCACTTCCCCAGGCACTGCTCAGAGGGCCCCGGGCTTTGGCTGAAGGGAACCGGGTACTCTCGCTGACAAAGCCTGTGCAACGTCAGGTGGAGGCGCAGGAAGCGAAAAGGGCATTATGCTGCGTTGGCTGCTGGGGTTTGGGCCTGCCTCGCGCACACAGTCCTTCGCTGCTGTCTCTCGCCAGGCCTCCACATGAAACACTCACAAAGCTCTTTGTCTCCCGCCTGGCTCACGCTGCGGGTTGCTGCGCCGGATTGGTGCTTGCTTTGTCTACGGAGAGCGCTAAACCAAAACTGCTCTGCTGAAAAATCCTCCCAGCAAGAGTAGGACGGGGAGTAATTCATCCGGCTACGGTAGAAACACATGGTGTGGAGATATTCAGCTGTGTGAATGCATACACCACGTGTTTAGAGTGTCAACATAATTACCCCTAAGAAATGCCAGGGCGGTGATACCATAATGTTGTATGTTATAGATTATAATGGTTACATTTATTAAAATTAATAATAGGATAAGACAATCATCATACATTCTGCACACAACATCATCATTTTTCTTCACAGCAGAGTCACAATTAGTTCTCTGCAGAATTTTTAGCTGACAAATTACAATTATAAAAGTAGAATATTTTAACATATCTGTGCCACAACATTTACGTTTTAATAATTGTTTTATTTATAAGTATAAATGATTTATATCAGAGTTGATCTTGTGTCATTTTAGTTGAATGCGTTAAAAAAATGTACGACAAGACAAGCCAGAGATAAAGAAAGAAAATATGTGTTGACCTTAAAGTGATCCTTCCAAAAATTAAAATTCTGTCATCATTTAATCACCCTCTTCTCATTTGAGACCTGTATGAACACGAAATAAGATATTTTGTGTAATGTTGGCAACTGGCATCCATTTACTTGCATTTGTTGCCTGTCCATACAATAGAAATAAATAGGTACCACTGCGAATCAGTAAGCTCTTTCTTTGAAATATCTTCTTTTGTGTTAAAAAAAAGAGGTTTATTATAAAAAGAGAATAAACGATGAAGGAATTTTCATTTTTGTGCAAACTATCACTTTAACTAGACAGAAATGTGAATCAACACAATAATACGTGTTGTTACACAGAGACGCACTCTTTTTTTTATGGAGACTTAATTGTTTATTGACAACTGTGAACTTCCTGTTTAGTTTGTAACACAACACAAAAGTTCCAACAAAATACAATCAACAAAAATTTTATAACAGGATCAAATGTTTATGATTTTATTATACATGTAAGAATAATTAACGATACCAAATAAATAAGAAGTCAAACAGGAAGTGCATCCTGACCACTGTTTACATCCTGCAGAGTGCTCTATAGACATGATTTTATACTGTACAAACTGCATATCATTTCCCAACACATCCACCTCCACCATTTACTATATTCAATTGTCATCATTGGAAACACTATACCGCTTCTGACACCTTCAAAATGAAGTCATACTAAACCACAAGAATGTTAATGTCATCACTGCTGGTAAAGCCGGCCCCATCTACATCTTACATCAAAGATGCCAGGGACACACAACACACATGATATGTACAAGAATGAAACAACTAAAGGGCACGGAGATGCGGTGATGTTAAAGATCAAACCCTGGCACTAAAATGAGTCCCACAGCGCCTGTTTGTCGTCTGGCCGAGTAAAAACATGCGGCGACAAAGAGCAAATCCGAGGCAGCTTGTTAGATCGGTCCTCTGTGTTGTGACTTCCCGGGGCCCACTTCAAGGTCACTGAGTCAGAGCCGACAGCGAGCCCAAGCCCCGAGGAGTGAGTGACGTGTCACTTTGCTGTCCCCCTTGCCTCTTAATGCTATCCGTCTCCCTTACGTCTCTCGCCCTCCATCCCTCTCTCTCTCTCCGTCTCAGTCCCAATCAGACCCTGTCTCTGCCTTGCCCTTTGCAGTCCTCAAATCAGACCCCATGGGACACGATCCTCTGCTCGGCTCTCAGAACATCAAACATGCGTGTCGGTTGCCCAACGGATGGCCGTTTTAATTGGTCCATGCACATACGTTCCGACTGAGGTCATAATTCATAAACCGACATTTTTGTACAGGAGAAGATATTTAGGAGAATGTCTCTTCATTGAAGAATGCATTCTTCAAAATATCTACTTTTGTGTTCTGTGGAATAAACGAAGTCAAATTGGTTTTAAGGACAAGTCTATAAAACATCTTTTTTTGTGTATACTCTTTAAATGTCTAAGAAGTCATGTTTTTTTTGTTAAGACAAAAAAAGTGTCCCTTATTTTCTTCCGCAGAATTGGCTAACACTTCAATCTGTTCAAGTCTTTTTCTACAAAATAAAGATGCAAGAATGAAAACCCTAGCACCTTTGCCTCATCAAAAAGGAGACAATAATCATTTTAACGTACGGTGCTAGCTGTCACGGCGGCTCTGTATTCTTTAGCACATTATCGCTGACATCAGCATCACAAAGGCACAGATTCTCCGAGCCTGGCGCTTTCTGAAGGCGCTCCTGCCACATTTGTACCTGAGGAGCTGCGTTTGGAGAGCGAGGCGAAAAGTGTGATGTTGACACAATATATTGAAAGCATTTGAAATATTCAGAATGTACGTTCTTTGCTAATGGAGGACTCGCTCGTGGGGGAGGGTTGATGGCAAACTTCACCACAGTGCTTCTTACCATCAGGAGATAAAAATTCATTCTGTTTTTTTGTTTCTGGGCCACATAAACATCCAGATTGGTGTCCGCACATAAATATCAGTAAAATTGTTTGGTGCGCTGAAATGTATTTGTGAAAAGCCAGAGTTGAGCGATAAAAATCAATAGAAAAATATATTTCTGGGCTGAAGTCCCGTTTGGGATTAAGATAATCTGTCTATTCTATATGAACGCACAAATATTCATAGAGTTAAAGGGATAGCTTAACCAAACATAAGATTCTATCTCTTATTCCTCCTTAGAATCTGCATATGATTGTGAAGCTAAGTGAAAGATATTTTGAGAAATGTCCACATGCGTGGTTTGTTTACCAACTACGAAACATCTATTGTGATCCGCAGTAAGACAGGTTTTAAGAACACAAATGTTTCTTTAAACTCAATTTCAGCACCACTAGTGTTAACAAGCTCAAGGAATGACAGTTGGTTTGAGCATCCCAATCCAGATCAACCAGTCACGTGTGGGATGGAGCTAGTGGTGCAGAAATGACTCGCTGTAGCTTTAAATGTGACCCTGGCACTGTTTTTCTCCATCAGTGTGTGTGTGTGTGTGTGCGTGCGTGCGTGTGCGTGCGTGCATGTGTGCGTGCGAGTGTGTAGAAGATTCCTAATGTGGTTGTGTGTTGACAGCTGTCACTGACCACATGACTCAGAGCCAGTGGACTCATGTCAGGGGATTATGTAAGCGATTGGACAGCCATGCTGGAATTGCGCAGAGTGCCACATTACAGGAGGATTAACAGCAGTCCTTCATGCCAGAAAACTCAGACGAACGGCTGTTTAGTAAAATTTACAATTTCAGATTGTTTCTGTAATTCATGTGGCCGAGTGTCTTAAACCGCTGGTGCTGTTCCGATGGGATAAGTATAGGTTTGTGAAGATGTCAAATCAGGCAGTCCGGAACATTTTGGTTTGGTTTATGACATAAGATACATATTTGCATTCGTGCATCTGGCAGATGCTTTATCCAAAGTCATTGATGTGTTCCCCGGAAATCAAACCCCAAAATTATACAGGTTCATTCCACAAACAGTGCAGGATGAGACATTAGAGTTATAGCTTACCCAAAAAATAAAAATTCTGTCATCATTTACTCTCCAACTCGTCATTTCAAACCTGTATGACTTTCTCCCTTTAGCAAAACACACAAGAAGATATTTTGTAAAACAACAACATTGACCCCCTTGACACTTCTCAAAATATCTTCTTCTGTGTTGCACTTAAGAAACATTCATATGCAAATAATAAGGGTGAATAAATGATGGAATCTTATGAGAATCTTTAGAAGAATGTTGATTACGGCATTGGTTTTGAGTCCATATAAAAGAAGTCATGGTCAGATGTGGTCTGGTAGTTAGAGAGTTGGACTTGTAAGCAGAAGGTTGTGGGTTTGAATCCCAGTGTAAGAAGACAGTGACTGAAGTGTCCTTGAGTAAGACATCTAATCCCCATTTGCTCTGCAGCGACAGCTGTCCACTGCATAATAATGTAAATAATAAATAAATGTAATAATTGTAGAAGTATATGGGTGCCAATGCTGTTCTGTGACCGACTTTCTACAAAATATCTTCTTTTTCGCTTTGCAGAAAAGAGGTTAAATGATGTACATTTTTAACACTTTAAAATGAGTGGGCTGTAAAAACAAAATGTTTTCAACAAAGAAAGACTTTAAGCATGCAGATGGAGTCAGAGAGAGCTTTCTCATCACGTGGGTTTGTTTGTTTTTCAACGCGCTTGTTTGTTTGCACTACGTGCGTAATTCTTCGATGTTAATCACAGTCCATGACTCACAGTCACTCGAGACCGTCTGCGAGCTAAGAAGATCAGAGCAGATAAGAGAACCGGGAGACAATAACTTTTGGGTTTTTCCTCCTGAAGTGGTGGGTTGGACCCAAGACTGGCTGCTTGCCTTTGGGCAGCGTTCAGGAGAGAACTCATGCATGCATCTGTGTTTGTTTGCGTGTGAGGCCATTATTTTGCACACATTGAACTCAAGATCTCTCTCAGCAAACACAGCAGGTTGTTACCGTGGTTCTGAACGTACCCGAGTGAAATGCATTTTAACATGCCACAAACAGAAGATCCGAGCAGAGCTGGAGTGCTTCACAGTTGGCAGAAGGGAGAGGTCTCATTTAAATTGTCCATTACTTATTTATTATGGTCTGCGAATTAATTTAGGAACTACTAGGGGCTATGTGATGCAAAACTTCACTCTAAAACAATTATGCATGTGGACCCCAATTAGCAATTGTTTGAAATAATAAAAAAACAGTTATTATACTAATGGATAAATAACTAATAATAAAACATAAAAAATTAAAATTCTTTATATTATTCACAATATTTCACAGATGTATTTATGTAGTTCATATCTTTAATTTTTTAAAAATATTTATACCAATAAAATGAAAATATCCATGTACTAATGTATCAATTGATATCATATCAAAGATTAAGAATCTTCCAGGCACCGCATGTTAGTAAGAGTGAACTCTTACTAACTCTTTTGAAACAGAACAAAAGGATGTGGTTTATGCTGAAGACAGCTTTCACCTTCTCTTCTCTGACACTCTCTTTCCCCCAACCCTCCCCTCATGTTCAGTGACAGGCAGAGAACTTCCATCAGAGCAGGAACTCTGGAGCCACAGGGCACATCGCATCTCGCAGTGCACCTGAATCCCAAGAGCCAGAGAGGCGGCGTCATGGAGTAGAGAAAGAAGCGAGAGGTGCATTTGCATGGTGTCAACGTCTCGGCGGTGCTCCAACAAACACAAATCAAAGTATGCAAACCCCTTTACAAGCATAAATATGTATATTTGTTTTAAAACGGGGGGGCCCTGACCAACAAAGACCCTGGCACTTAAAGCTTGATCTCAAAGTATTGCCTATTACAAAAAATTTATTAATGCTCAAGTCATTATATCTGTAAAACACAAAGGAAGATATTTCAAAGAATGTCTCAGTTTTTGTTGGTGTTTATACAATAAAAGACAATAGAGGTTGTTTGGTTCCCAACTTTTTTTAAATATCTTCTCCAGTGCAGGTTTGAAATAATTTAGTTTTATCTCAAACCATTGAGGGTTGCAAAAGATGTATTCATGGTGATGTCACTTTATCAGTACAACATAACAGAAGATATTTTGAAGAATGTCTGTTTTTGTGTTCATACAGTGGAAGTCAAAGGAGGTTGTGTGGTTCCCGACATTCTTAAAAATATCTTATTTGCGCTCGGCAGAAGAATAGTCATCCAGGTTTGGAATAACATGAAGGTGAATGAATTTAGAGAGAATTCACATATTATTTTTAAATGCATTGCACAGGGAGCTCTGTTCTGGCTCTATCCCAGGTTCTATCCTCCTGAAAATATAGAAAATTTGAAGTAACAAAAATGTTTGCTTCTTAACATGTTATTTGTTTTGTAAACCATCACTAAACCTGTTAAATCTTGAATGGAAATTCATGAAGTGCAGTGAAGACTGAGGCATTCAAGAGCTATATTCTATTTTTGTTTACGAATACCATATGTGGCGAGGCTTGACGTTGCACATCGCTGAGACTTTGAATCACTGAAGCTCAAACATCAGAGAAGCCATTTTTAGAGTCACGCTCTTGCTGTTTAATTCCGTTTCGGAAGACAGCCTCTTCTCAAACCGGTTTCAAGACAACCTAACGAATACGAATGGCTCTTTGCCGGCGCGTTTTTCCCGTATCCTTCTATTCACCGCCGGGCGGGTGAGGCCAGCCATGATGTGTAACATGCAACACGCATTTGAGCCCGTACGGCTGATTTAATCTTCCATTCAAAACCTCAATCTCCTACAGCCGAGTGCTTCAGTTAAACACCAACCAGAGTTCTCAGGGGAGCCAATCCGGCTCGATGGGTGACAAAACAATAAAAAATAACGGCGGTACGAATATACGTAATGAAAGGTTTAAAAACAGCCTGTGCAATTACACCGAGAAAACCTTTGCACAACAACAAAGAGGCTTGTTTCACCGCACAGGGGAATTCTCCTTCCATGCCGGGCTGATGCTTTAGCACTGTAATTGCTGCATTAGTATGCAATTCTGCAAGAAGCATCGCGCTGTGGATCTTCACGGAATGTAATCTTCACAATAAGACATAAATGTAATAGTAGTATCACATAGCGCCTCTACAGCATGGATCGGTGGGTGTGAGAGCTTATCTTTCACTAGAATACAAAATGAGATGTTTTGAAGAATGTTGGGTTAGTCACTGTTTGATCACCCGTATTTCTCTAAATATCTACCTTTGAGCTTTGCATAATATAGACATTAATACCAGTTTGAAATGACATGAGAGAATTAAATTTTTTAAGGAACTATCATTTTAAAGCAGATTAAATTTCCAACTTAACAAATCAAAATCTGATGGTTCAACACAACTAATTCCATATATGTGCATTAATACTCTTACCACCCATAAACTTGATCAGCTCTGACTGATATCTACAGAGACCGGAGACCAGCAGGCTTTTCTAATGGACATATCCAATTGGATAAAATGAGTCAATCTGCAGCTGGGTCTCGTAATACCTGACTGCACAATGTTCCAGCAAAAGCACCCAACGCTTTCACTCAGCACACATACACTGTACAGATTCTAATCACTGTGCAATGAATCGGAGACGGAGGTAAACACAATGTCAAGTAAAGCTGTTCACAAAGACGCTACATTGTGTTTGATTTGGTAAGACATTCAAGAGGTACTCAAACACTAGTTGTTGTAAGTGAGGTCGGGTACCATTGACAAATCAAGCATTACCTACTTTGTAAAAAAATTCTCATTTGTTTAGTATAGCAGAGTATCCATTGTTATGTAAACTAAGTTACGTCGTAGAAGAACATTCTTTTTATAATCTGAAGAACATTTTTCACCACAAATAACCATTTGTGACTCATTTAGACACAAAATGTTCTTCTATGGCATCATGAAGCACTTTTGTTTTTAAGAGAGTAATCAATATACTTGTGTATTTTTTTACACAAGTATATTGAGTACTCTCTCTTGTTTGAAACCTTTTATAAAACGGTATAAAACAATTCTTTGGTCTCTTGGGTGGTACCCTAAAAGGCTTCTTTTTATCACTACGGGTGTAAAACAGATTGTGATACCTTTTATAGGTAATAATTGTACTTTAATGGACCTTTTGTGTACGGATTGTATGGTTTTGTTTCCCTTACATTTAACACACAAGGGTGTATTTATGCGCTTAAAAATATCCCAAAAATGCCAAAATACATAAAAATGTGAACTTTGGAATACAAACGCAATGGCACAAAAGCATATATTTTGAAGAATGTTGGTAATCAAACAGTGACGTCATCCTTTGACTTGCATTGCTTTTGTGACCCTAAACTGAAAATTGAGTACACTTCAAGGCTTCGAAATTAATGAAATATACTTAAAAGTTGTACTATATAGTAAAAATAAGTAAATCTGTTTAACTAAAATATATCAACTTATTTCAAAGTATCTTCTTTAAGTATCGTAGCATACACTATATATGTGGCAAACTGTTGCAAGATATTTAAGAAAACCATGTTGCTTGCATCACGTACGTGTGCCAGCATGCATTTGCATGCATATATGTGTGGTTGTGCTGATATAGCTGAGGAATAAAGCGTTTCATTTACCCAGAGACCAGCTCTGCTTTTCTGCACGTTTCAAGGGAATCGGACCAAACACCTGGCCCGTTTCCTTACTCAGCCCTTCCGCTCCTATCCAAGTCCGCGCTCACACATGAATCATTAGCCAATCCTTTTCTTCCCAAACGTCTACTTATCCTCGCACGTAAGTGCGCAACTTACAGTTACAACCCGAGTCTGTTGATGACCTTTTAAATGCGATCGAATGATCGTTTCAAAACGGTCAGACGGCCAGAGAGTACAGTAGGGCACCGACGCCAACCCTGTCCCAGCTGGTCCTGTCTGTCAACCCCAATAACATGTCCAGTCCTCGAAATGTGTCACCCTGCTAACCGTCACATCAGTTTACATAACAAGCAATGTTTCCTGGTGTCCAAGGTCAAAGCAGTTTTTGTCTCTGTGTTACTTTGCAACACGTGGTGAATTCAACAAGCATCATAAAAGCATTTTCTGTATATCGCCATCTTTGGCATCTGATTATTTATATGTGTGTTAGTATTTGTGTAAAAGGCGTTTGTGTATATACGGTGATAGATTTATTACTCAACACACCAAGTAATTCTAGCCTTGATGAGAAAGCATTACACCACCTCTCTCTCTCTCTCTCTCTCTCGCTCTCTCTCTCTCTCTCTCTCTCTCTCTCTCTCTCTCTCACTCTCTCTCTCTCTCTCTCTCTCTCTCCATCACACTGCCATCCTCCTCCCTGCAGCTACCTGAGAGTGCTGCTCTCTTGTCAGTAAAGAAAAAGAGCAGTCAAGGACAGGCTAGATGAATGACATCGATGGTCTCACCAAGGCACTCGCAAAGATGTTTGACTGAGACAAATAGGCCCTGTTACATTAGAAGGCGATACCGAATCCTGCCCCTCTCTGATGGAGCTCTGATAGAGCTGTAACCAGACGCACCCAACCTTTCCACAGATCCGCTGCGTCATGGGACCTCCGAAAGGAAGCTTTCTCAGGCATTCAGCTGGGCCGACTACTATCTCGCCCTTTTTTCTCTTTCTATCTCTCGCTGTCTGTTTTTGAGATGCTTAGATGTTGACTGTCTATTTGATTGTGGATCCTCAAACCTGCTGATTTGTGTCTTTCGAGGGGTTCAAGAAAGAAAAGTTATGTTGCACTTTTCAATTCATCACACTTGCATTTACCAATGAAAAAAATAAATGCAACCCTGTAAAAAGTTAGTTTTTGGTGTTTTCTCTTTATATATAAAATCATTCTACACAAGGTGAAAACGTTTTGTGGGAATATAACATCAATATCTTTTAATATTGACTGAGTAACACCATGCTGAGTAAAATTAATAGGTCAAATCAAAATGTAATGTTCATTTTCACGGATTAAAATGTTCTAGCTTTAGCCTGGTTTTCACAGGCCGGGTCACAGATAAGAAAACGTTAGAGTTAACTTTAACTTTAGAGTTAAAAAAACATGTGCCTTGTTATTAATGTGCCGGTAAATGCTATCTAATAAATAAATACATAGATAAACAGAAGCGTAGGGTCTTGGGAAAACAGGAAGGGCAGGAAAGTATCTGTGTACCGTACATTAAACAATACATTCAAGTAGTGCTACTGAAGCATGTTCTCTGCAAATCTATAAACAGAATCACCCGAATTAGATAAGTAATGTTTAAACATAAACAACAAGGCAAACGTTACTTTACAGGCAGTAAACGCTTAGATTATTCACTCTTGGATGTGTAATGTAAACTGATGTAAAACCTATATGAGCATGTCGGCAAAGGAAGTAAAAATGTGCTCACATTTATGAGTAAAATTCAAACAGGGCATTTTTAGAACATTTTTATTTGGTCCGCCAATATTTTCACATGCCAGGTATTCAGAACAAAATCTAAAATATATTATGCTGTATGTGGGTCAAAGACGGAAAATGATTTAAGCATAAAAAATGCTTTCATTGAGTTTTAATGTTTCCCTGATTTACAGCAGACATCCATTAAAATTCCATTAAAATATAATGTCAGACATAAAAAAGTACTTTAATATTCTAATTATGCTCCCATATTCTTGATAGTGTATAGTGCTTGTACAAAAATATTGTTATGTTGAATGACACTCATCTCAAACATTACACAATGTAACGGGGGGCATCTTAATATCTTTATAAGACTGTTAGTTCCATTCCTCAATTCTGATTGGTCAACAGCTGTGTATTCATTATACGGCACAGCTCTGACCCCTTCACTCAACGGTTCTGTGTATCGTTTAGTCCACTTAGCAACTTAAAACGACAGTTTGGACTATTTTTTACATTGTTTTAATTAAAACTTAAAACATAACATATACAAATTAATATATATTTTTACTTTTAATATTTTATTGACTGCTTCGCCTCGTGCCTGACATCACCCTTCGGCCGTGATTTATTCACGATAAAGCCTGGCCTCACCTACCTTATTGTTAATACGTTATGCGTTAAGAAAAAGAATATACTAAGCCAATTTTGAATAAAAGTCAGTCTTCAAATTTTTTTGCATGGACCACTTCTAAACCCCTTATACTCAACAGAAGGTGGTTCAAAAGAACTTGCTGTTTTAGCTTGTAGATGTTATAACAAAATTCAGCAGAACACTTTAACTAGTCTAAATAATAAACCAGTAGTTAAAGTAATAGTTAAACAAAAAATAAAAAAATCGATCATTATTTACTCACTTACATCGGGTTATTTTAGTGGCACTATTTATTTTCTATTAATGGACACAAAACCCATGTAAGTGAATGGATGCCAGTTGAGTGTAAGATGTTGAAATATTGAAAATCATTGTATATATTACAGCTTACAAATTCAAAAAACAAAACAATGGCATTCATCCAGCTGGATGTGCATGTACACCATCACTAGGCCATACGACCGGAGCAGACACACATTCCTCAATGGTACGGTGTGAAACACGGCCTCGCGCTCTCTGCTGTCAAACAGAGTTCACAGCATGAGAATCTATTCCTCCCTCTGCACGAGTGTTTTCACAGCCATAAAAACGCTGGCCTGGATCCATTCCGCATGCCAGTATAATACAGTCATGTGAAAAGCATTCTCAGGCAGTAAAGAGTCCTACTGTACTGTCAGCATGGCTTCGCGTTTACGTGAAGCATGCGCGCGCACCTCAGCCGTGACGTTCTGGTGACTGAGGCAGGGAACTCAAATCCCGGCCAGTGAAAAGCCACGGACAGATTTATGATTGCATAAATGCATCAGAAATCCTGTGGAATTATACTGAAGCACAAGGCTATGTTAAGCAGAGAGGGAAAAGGCTATTAGAGTCAGCTGGTTCACTGGACAAGTAAATCCCTGGAACCTGGAAGCCTTCTTGGGCTTTCCTTATTTGCCTCATTAATACAAAGAAACTGTAAATTGAGAATACAGGATGATATATTTATATGATATATAAGTTATATAGAGAATGTAAAATACAAGTGAAACCAAGCGAATTATTCATTTCAAAACTTGAAAAATCATCACAAAAACTAAAATGAGACTATTTAATATCCAGCTTTAACAATGGCTATTCAGCTGAACTACATAAAACCGCAGGGTTGATTAAGTCACATGAGCAGAAAGAAATAGTCAGCTCTCAGATCTAGTGGGGGTGTACTGAGAGACCCCTCTTGCCGCTCCAGGGGGCCGTTCTCCAGCATGAGAACAGAGAACAGCCCCCCTGGCTAATGAGGGGTGACACGTGCCCCCTCAGAGACATGACCTCCAGGCGGGACCCCCCAAGGCATGTTCATTAAGACATGAAACGCCGTGTCCCGGGGCAGTGCAACCATCCGCCTCAATCTGGAGTAATGTGCGAAACCAGATTTGGCCACAGTTGGACTAGCAATGAGAAGTGCCAATGAGAATCAGGGCTTGACCGACATTATTAGATATAACGTCACTGACATTCCACGTTATTTAGTCCTCATAGATGCCGTGAATGTTTGCCATTCTATTCATAATATTCATGTGATCTTGGGAAAAAAACTGAAATGACAGAATTGTTTAAAAGTAATTATAGAAAATTAAAGACTAGGGCCTTTGATTTTTTTTCCACCACTAATTATACAGATACCTTCCATGTAGGATTCACATAGTTTTCTGTTCTTTTTGCATTCCCTTTAATCCGAATGTATTTTAACACATCATTATGGAATCTCAGGAATGATTTCCACATTACCATTCAAAGGTTGTAGCGCACAGTCACTCCATTGGTTCTTGAATTAAATTTGCTCTCATCGCAGCTGTTCATCGTTAGCTTTATGAAGTCTCTTATTTATCGCGACGCCGCTTTGTGCGCCATAGATATGTAGAACCAATTTCCCGTAATTAGCAACTCCTAACCTTTGGAGTTTATAATCCCACCTGAATTGCGGATTTGTACATCAAAGCTACTTTTCCCATACAGCCGGGTCCTCGAAATTCGACTCGATTTTGAGAACTTGCAATTATTTGTATAACGCGGATACAAACGGCACTTCTCTTTTTCATGTTCAGCCAGAATCCCCTGGGTTTGTGCTAAAGACTTCCTAATCCACTCCAGTGCAATCCAAATATAGAGTTAACACAGCATCCCAAAACTCTAATGCCATGCCAAGAGACTAGCTGCACATGTAGAGTGGAAATGGCTTTTGCTTTCTCTTATTGACGTCATTTATAAGATTTCATTGGTTGAGGGAGTGTGCCCATCGCACCAGGAGTTGAAATAAATGTGCGGAATCATGACTTCTCACAGCTGTCCACTTTTTTCGCCATTAATTGAAAGTTTAGGCCTGGATGTTTAATGCCACAGCTTATCTAGCGCATTGTTAATATGTTCTTGATGTTGGCAATTTCAGCTCCTTTAATGTTTAAACTGAGAAAACACCTCATAATGATTAGTAACTGAATGTTTAATATTAACTGTTTAGATTTTAAAGCGCTTTATCGAACCAATGTGAGTATGAGTGAGTATAAAGATTGTAAAAAACTTGAGAGGAAATAGCCTACCCAAGATATTATTATCCCGAGACATTAATAGATTTTATTAACCTGTTAAACATAACATTATCCAAAGGACACAAAATCTGAGATAAAGAAGAGGAAAATAAAGGTGGGGGGAAGTGTATACTTTCGACTAGAGAGGTATTTACGTGGTTGACTTAGTACTAACATTTTGAGTTTTCAGTTTTATATGTAGAACAGTACTTAAAAAAAAATCAGATAACATTAAAAACACTAATTCATATATTAAAGTTTACTTATCTTTTTTAATTTGTGTTTATATTTCCAAATGTATGTTTATGAAAGAACACACCTTTCAAATTTGAGTTTTCGACTTAAACATTTTAATTAGTGTGACTTGATAAATTCCAAGCTTATAACAGCCAAACAAACTGTACCTGTAACTGTCTTTCCCTAGACTGAAAACATGAACAACACAATTATATTGAAACATCCTAACTTGTCTAAATCAAAATTACATAAATAAGTTGAACTAAATTAAATTTATAATTAGAATGAAAATGACCAATATTCCTTTTTTGTGATTTGTGCTGTGATTCTTTATCTGCCTTTTATTCTTTTATATTTAGGACTGCTTAAACCTGAAACCCAGTCCTGTCTACCAAAGTTTGACACTGTGCTCTTGGGGGTCCGTGCTCTTGTTGTCCCACGGGCTAATGCCTAGTCTCTGATAAATAAACTATGTTAAGGGTAAACAGATACACGGATAGAAACATGAACAAGAACACACAATCTCCTTATTTACCACACTGAGAACGAGACACCTTACACCGAGTCGAATTACCACACCAGTAACCCAATGCCTGCCAACCCCAGCACGGCTGTTTTCGATAGACTCAATGTCATGGAAAATCACTATCTGTGACAGCGCAGATAGAGATTCATCGTCCTGTCAGGCCTGTGCCTTCATATGGAGAGATTACAGTAAGGGCCGGTGTATCTTCTTAAGTCACATGAGCTGCGAATGTCAGATTTATTGTTCGATAGAAATCTAACATATGAAGAACTCCGAACTCGGCTTTGAGCGATCGCAATAACCTTGCACATACCCGGGCGATGATAAATGGCGGCGTGCACAGGCGAATCGTCGGGGGTGGAGATACCAGACAGTTTGGCTAGCTCGGCACTACGACGCAGGCTGAGAAAATATCCTCGCGGCGTAACAAATTGCATTGTCTGTTTATTCCAGTTGGAGTTTATGAGATAGACAGACAAACAGGAGGTTGATGTATTGGCCCCGTGTCACGGTATGGCAAGCACATTCACACATACATTCATCTCTCAGTTTAGGAGCCAAATGATACGTCTAATTTGCTGCGAGCCCAGTTATTTTTAACTTCTCCAGCTGTCAGATAATGGAGCTTGACTGTCAGCGCCGGTGCGCGTGTTAAAAAGGTTGCACTCTTTTTCAATTTACCGTTCTGTTTGAGTGAATTAGAAAATCCACATTCCATTAGCGGGGATGATTGACGTGTCTTTTTTTCCTTATCGAAATCAAAGGCAGATGTAAAAACAGAGCGATAGAACAAGAGAGAGGAGACAGTTGACTGGGCTTGGAAGCGCATCTTTTCCCAACAGCTATCCGAACTGTTTTGACGTTCCCTCCCCAGTAATTACAATGCCGTGGATAAAGCTCCTTCAGAAATAACATGAAAGACGAGCCGCATTTACTTATTTATTAAATTCAATGATGTTTTCTTTGGATCCGCACGACTCGCAGACTAATCAGTTGAGAAAGATTTCCCAATTATTGTCTCGTCGTGGAATGTGAATGTAGATAGATGTAAAGTTACAAGAGCCCATAGCCTTGAGATCCATGATGCCCTTTTGTTCGCCCTGGTGCCCTTTTCCAATGTCATGTTTACTTTGCTTACTGGGTGATAGTATATCATATTTTAAATAACTCTGTCTTTATGTTTTTATGCTGAATTGAAATAAAGCTTGACTGTGGATTCTCAAAGGGACAACAAATCTTACCTTTAATTCACACTTTTATCATTTCAAACCTGTATGACTTAATATTTCTTCAGAACACAAAAAAGTGTACAACTGTCCACACAAAAGAGGTCTATAGGTATAACATTATTCTAATATTTTTTTGTGTGTGTTCTGCAGAAGAAAGTCAAACTGGTTTCAAATGAATAAGATGGAATAATTGACGACAGAATAAACAATTTTGGGTTGACTTTCATTTTTACAGAATGGAAGTCAATGGAGTAATGGTTTTTGGTTAATGACATTCTTCAAAATATCTTCTGTTGTGTTCTGCAGAGGAAAGGAAATCATACAGGTTTCAAATGATTAAAGGAGGACTATAGCCTGTATAAAGGCGGACGGTGTGAAATATACTCTTAAATGTATAAAAGAAGCAAAGCATGTTCAGGCCTTGAAACACCATCACATGGTTAAAAAGCTAAACCAGGCTTAATGAAAAGCAAAGTATCCTGCTCAGGTACTAACCTGCCTATAAAGCTCAAATAATACCGGTCCAACCTAACCTGGCCAACCAGTGTAGAACCATTTCAGCTGCTTTGCTTTTAAAGTATTACAAACAGGCTTCATACGTTGAGCTGGAACAGTAAAAATCCTATTGTTATATTCATGGATGTTATCATGCATAAGTTAAACTTGTAAAATGTCATAATCATTTCCAAAATGAAAAGCGTGTTACGACATGACATCATGTTTTGTGGTTTAAATGACATTCACAACAGTGGAATATGAAAAAGTGTACGTTCTTCATGTTATGAGCTCGCAAAATCAGACAGCAATTCAATTTATACACTTTATAAGACATTAACAGCTATTGTAGGTTTAATTATTTGAAGGAGATACTGTATAAGCAACATATCTTCAGCATACCTCTAGTTCCTTGGAATCAATATCTTCCACCAGAACATCCAAATTCTTTTTTTGGTCTTTCATTTACTCTAGGGCCCCAGACTACATTGTAATCACGAATGACGAACAAATGTCATTTTTGAATGTAAATGCGCACCCTATTCCACAGCAGCAAGATCGCTTTCCATTTCATAATCCCAGCATACAAATTGTGTCCAACTTGTTTCAAGGAATAAACAAATGACTACTGTAGCAGCCCGACGCAGACGATTGCACATAGCTAAGGGACTTTTCTGCAGAATAAGCCATTGCAACGCTGCTTCGCGCTACTTAAATTACAGAGAAGACTGTGACAGGGGAGTCTTCTCGCGAATCTCTCGCCATGTTCGCCAACGATGCTATAATTGCCAGGTTGAAGCTGAAAAACAAAACCCGAATCATTTTGCTTGCTTTGGCACAACCGGACCATCTCATTACCCAGGATCAAAAATTTAAAGGCACTTGCTTGTAGAAATAGAGGAACGAGTTGATAAAAATGGCTGTCTCTTATCTCTGCTATGCATATGAAAGGCTTATGCTGTGTCTATGACAGACTTTCCGCCCCGTCAGTGTGGAATTCAATGAGGTGGAGTATGGCACAGAGATGAAATAGAGTGAGGAAGGATAGGTTTCGTCTCATATACACGTGTAGGTGTGTGCATACGCGTCCACATGTGTGGCTTTGCGTTTGTGTGGGGGTGTTAAGAAAGACTGATGAAAAGAAAACGGTGGGGTATGAGGAACAGAGAATTGTGGGATGGATTGCAAGCCATCCTCTGAAACCCATAGTCACCAGCTTGAAAGATTAAAATGAAAGTTTTTTCTTCCCTGCGTCTTGGCAGAGGTTCAGGCTTTTCAATATGTTGTCAAAACAGAGAAGTGTGCATTTCTACAACATGCTCAAATCCGCCCTTTAATCTGTAATGAATACTCAATTCAAGGCGTAATACAGCACCTATAATTACAATAATGAGCAAGGCTATTTGAAGAGCCGATCATTTTCATTTCCAAGTGGCGCTGTAGTGGTTATTCATCTTATTCATCAACATTCTCAAAGCCTGTTCTTCTTTTGTTCGCTACTTCGCTCGTGCTGCATTCCCAAAATAAACAAGACGTCTCTATGAGCTACAGCTGTATAATTTGTCGGCGCGGCAAAAGCATTTATCTGTACATTTATTTTCAATTTGAGGCACTCTGGCGTAATGAAACTCGAATCGAGAGCGGAGTGGGGATTAGTTCAATACACGGTGATGCTGACTGCTGTACAGTGTGTGGGTCACACTGCTGTAGTGTTCAGAATGGAAGAGAAAGGCCGGTATAAAAGCTATAAAAGTTAACGGATTTTAATCTGCGTTCTAGCCAATAGAATACTCAACAACAAAAATACATTTAAAATAACAATAAACTTATTTTCTCTGTATGGTTTTTAATTGATTTCTGTTCTGTTCTTTCCAAATTAAGTGATTCCATTCTAAAAACGTTTTATTCTATTAGATTCTACTCTACTGTGCTTTGCTTTGTTCTGTTCTGTTGAAATAAAGTTATTCTATTCTATTTTATTTTATTTGATTCTTTTCTGCTTTGTTTGAATACATTTATTTTAATAAGCTCTCGCCTCTTTCATTCAAATAAAGTTATTCTATTCTATTCTATTCTATTCTATTCTATTCTATTCTCTTCTCTTCTCTTCTCTTCTCTTCTCTTCTCTTCTATTCTCTTCTATTCTATTCTATTCTATTATCTTATCTTATCTTATCTTATCTTATCTTCTCTTCTCTTCTCTTCCATTCCATTCCATTCCATTCCATTCCATTCCATTCCATTCCATTCCATTCCATTCTATTCTATTCTATTCTATTCTTCTCTGTTTAAATAGACTTATTTTAATCAGTTCTGCTCTGTTTCATTCAAATAGCTATTCTATTCTATTCCATTCTGCTCTTACCAAATAAAGTTAATCTAATCAGTTCTGTTACGCTTTAATCAAATAGCTATTCTATTCTATTCCAATAAAGTTATACTTATCTGTCCAGTTTTGCAGCATCCAAATAGCTATTCTGTTCTATTTAAATAAAGTTATTCTAATCTGTTCTTTTCTGTTCTATCCAAATATTTATTACTCTGAATTCCAAGGGTGGATATATTTGGACGTAAAGCCTGGGTTGCTTCACACGTTTCCTTGCTTTTTGTTCTGCACAAAACTAACTTACGTAGATGTTTTCTTCAGTCTCACCTTTTTTACAGTTTACAAAAGCATGAAAACAGTTAAAGCAAAGGTTTTGATGTTGGCTTTAAAGACAGGTATTCTGTCTTTGGCCTTGATGCTAGTGTAGGTATCTCCTAGGACCGAAACAAAGACATTTCTGCAACATGATCCCCCTAACAGACTTCAGTTATGTCAAATCCCTTTCTTTAAACCCTGATATCAGAGGATGGTCCATCAAGGGCACTTGATTCCAGGTAGTCCCATCACTGCGGTTCTCCATAGACCTAACGCAATAAGCACTGATGTGGCTTGGAGACACAGTCTTTAAATCCCAAATTACACTGATGGCTCTGATCAACCAACCAGTCCTTTAAGTGCTAATTAAAGAAGGCCGCTGAAGTGAATCCATGTCTGGCTGTAAACAAATCCCCTGAAGATACCAGAGAAATACACTACAACTGTTTCAATAAAGAAGAGTTGTATGGTTACAAGCCATAGATATTTAATCATGATGGAGGTCCACCTTCCAGCATATTCCAAATCTGCTCCAGTACAACTGGCTGAAATATTAACTAAACTTTTTATTGAAATAAAAACTATTAAAAGACTTTAAGTACAAAAAATAACAAATATTTAACTGGAATTCTGTTTAGAATTAATGTTATACATGAATTACAATAATTCAAATTATTACATTGTGACTTATGTAGCGGACCCATTATTTATTCACAATAATGTCATTTCTATTCTATTCTATTCTATTCTTTTCTATTCTATTCTATTCTATTCTATTCTATTCTATTTTGCCCTGCTTAAATAAAGTTATTCAAAATTAAGTTATTTCAAGAGATGCCCAAGTCACTGGTGGTCAATGATGTTGGGGTAGGTGAATGATAAAAGATTTGATTTTTCTACCCTTATGCAAAAACCAAATGGATCACCTGTACACATATTCTTGACCCTAAAACACCCAACCCCCCCCCCCCCCCCCACACACACACACATTTTCAACAGAATCAAATTACATTAGGTCTAGTGTGACCTTTGCTTTCTCAGGTGTGTTTTATTAGAGTCAGAACCAAACTCAGCAGAAACTTGGATATTCTGAGGCATGTCAACTACTCTGGGCTGAAACTCTAACCCACCTCACATCTTTAAAAACAACTCAACTTTACCCTTCCGCTGGGATCCGCTGAGCTAAAAGCAAGTGAGATCCATGCCAAGTGCACTGGCATCTCTGGGGGAGTCGAAACGGCTTCAAGTAAAAACCTGTATTTTCCTTAACAGCTCAGGCTTAGCCTTTAGCGTTCACTATCAACAACAGCTGGCAAGATATAAAAGACTGCCATTCATGATAAATGTAAACAGAAAAGCACATCAGATAGTTTAAGTTGAGTTAACTCATATGATTTATGAAGCTATTGTTTTTGACGGTTAACACACATGTACTCATATTGACATGCACTGCCAATCCGGACGAGCACATTCCGAGCAGGTCAAAACAGGGACGCCACCTCTATCGTCTATTATCCCTCACACACGTAAACATTCGGTACATTGTTCTTCCTGAATTCCCGCCAACTCATCCTTACCAAAACAGACTCGCATTCACCCGGCACGTGCTTTGTTTAACAAATTCATTCTCTGTGACAGGTGGATAAAGGCGGCGCGGCTTGTGGCGAAAGTGTCAGGCCAAGGCAGCTGCCCGTCAGGCTGCGTGGCGGCTGAAGGAATGGGAAAATGTGCAGGGTGCCGATAAATATTTAATGCAAACTAATGCAAAGCAGGACTCTTCCCCATTGGCCAGAGGGAGGGGAAATGAGAGCAGGTAATTATCCCAGCGCCCGAAGGCCAAAAATGATGGAGATTGCAGAAAGCAGGGATATTTAGCTCAGCTAATGAAGGCTTGCGTTTAGAGCCTTCTCGCAGTAGGCAGTGAGCGTGTTTCTGTATAGCATGTGGAATAGAGAGAGAGAGACTAGAAACTAAAAAGCAGAGAGGCCTGTGTGTTTCTGCTCATGCAGGCGGTGGGTCTTGATAAGGCACGATTACATAATGCACTATCCAGCGTACTGTGTGCTAACATTGATGCTCTCTGCCCCCCATCCTTTCTGTCTGCGAGTACTGTCCAAACCGAGCCGTCACATACACAAACACACTGGCCGGAGTAGAGAGCACAGCCCCAGGCAGCAGCCAGTGTGGATTACTGAAAGTAATCCTCGCCTTGTGGTTTAGAGTCTCTTTCTTCTTAAACACAAGGATCAAATGGGTTTTCAGACACGGGTGTGGAAAGGTTCACCTTTGTTGGACTGGGCCTGAGATTTTAACCCAATGGTATTGGAAGGCAAACAAATAATAACATCAACAACAACAATATAACAATAACACAAGTTTTAAAAGTGTTAATATATTTTATATTATTTGTGTTATTATTTTTGCCAATACGATTACAAATAATACTGATAATACTTATATTAATGATGATAATAATATTTACACAAAATTAAATCTGTTCTACTAATAATGATCTTAACAAATAACCATAACAAATCACAATACACGTTAAGACACAAAATGTACTGTAATTGTTATTATATTTTTGCATATTTATATCACTATGGATTACAAACACTTAGCATAGGCAAATCACAACCAAAGCGCAAGTGTTTGTAGTCTCCTCTCTTCCTATGAAAATCTAACCATGTCATTTGGATTCACATGTACAGTGACCTTTGTTAAGTTTGGCTATGTGCAGGCATTGACATGCCCTGGTTGGTGTTATTTCAATGATAACCTTTGACCTCAGACCTCGGGTTGTGTCTGGTCAAAGTACATTTGATCGGGTAATCACATTTATCAGCATGCCAAGCAGAAATGCCAAACTATACAGTGTCTGACTGAGATCAGAAGACGTGTGTAAGGTCAGTATAGAGTTTAATGTAAAACAGTACCTGTAACAAGGTATAGCCTTTGTAACTACACGGCTGCTCTCAGGTAATGTTGTAATTCAAGCTTTACGTAACAAGCACACACTAAAGTTGTGTAATGTAAGAACCGCGGGCAGCAGGCAGAAAGAAGAAAGTCAAAGGAAGAGCCGGTGTAAGATGCATGAGTTGTGGGTTTATAGCAGCAGGCCTCCTGCTATTAGAACAGCGCGGTTTAGATCTGTTGTAGAGCTAGAGAGATCTTTTCGTTTCCTGTCACCCTCGCCGCATTAGCACACATACACACACCTTTCCCACACCAAGTCATCTCTTTGCCAGCGTGCTGTGCTGGGTACCATGGTCAATCACCTTTCCCGCGACAAGTTAACAAACAGAGCTGCAAACGCACACACACAAGCTCGGATACAACGCGCAGATGCAAAGTCCCGTTTTGCATAATTAAATGCATCATTTAAAATCAAGCTTTGATGGTTCTTCGAGTAGCACCTTGTCTTGTGGTTGCAGCAGGCGTCTGGGACTGTGATAATTGCATCCCTGAAGTAGAGCGACTTGGTTGCACAGCACGCTGATGTGGGAAATAGGGAATTACCCATCGGGTCCGGCACTCCTGTCATCACCCGCAGAGAGCCTAGTAGACAACACAGCCTGCTGGGATGCTGGGTGTGTGCGGATTTGCTCTTTTTTTACACCTGTTTTTCAAATGCAAATGATTCATCATTTATAGCTTGCATCGTGCATTGCATTGTTACATTCCTTAAACTGAAGATTCTGTCACTTACTCACTCTCTTGATATTTCAAACCTGTATGACTGCAGTAAAGGGTATTTTAAAAAATGTTGGTAAAACAGCGGGGAAGGCTGTTTTTTGTAACCCATTTCCATCAAAATAACTTTGGTCATCTAAGGACGAAGAAATTCATACAGGTTTAATATTAATTAATAATAAATGTACCCAAAAATTTAAATTCTGTCATTTGTGACTCCCTCGACATTCAAATCGGCATGACTGCAGAAAGAAAAGATATTTTGAAAAATGTTGGTAAAAGAAAACATCTTTGTCCTAAAAACAACGGAGAATGTTCTTTTGTGTTCTGTAGGACAAAAAAGTCAAAAAGGTTATAAATGTCAATAGAGTAAGTAAACGATGACATAATTGGCATTTTGGGGTGTACTGGTCCCCACAACCTGTTTTACCAGTTCTAATATATGTCTGCCTCATATTCATCCTCAGGGAGGAACTGGGAAGAATGCACTTGGTCTGGATGGTAGTGCCACATAAGGGTGGAGACAGATGCTGAGGAATTGCGGGTGTTATTGATGGTGCTCTACTATCCCAAATGACCTTGCACGGAGCAAGCCACAAACCACAAAAGCAAGGAACATCCGAACTGCTCAGACCAAACATGAGGTACCTGGGGAAACCCTGTAACCCATCAGTGCCACATTTCTCCCTCCAATTCCCATCACAGAGACTCGATGCCGCTCCAGCAACGCTTCTGTAACCTTCCCACAACCACTCATATGTACTACACATCGATGCTCCGAGCTCCACAAATAGATCCCGATTCCTGCGGCACAAGCGCTAATTCCATAAAGCTCAATTTGTTTCCTGCACAATGGGAGCCGTGGGTTGAAATTAATCTTTGAAGCGCTTTCTTTGGTAGTTTGTTAAAGTAACAGCTCATTTTTGCATGCTTTCCTTTTTGTTGTTGAATGCGTCGATATGATTTCAACATCTATGAGTGAGCCGAATGAAAACAATCCTTGTATTATCTCTGTTGCCTGCGAAATACAGAAGACTGTAAGAGGAACCAGCCATAATGTCAATCGTAAAAGTCTGCCTGACCTGGAAAATTCTCCAAAAACTTTGGAAAATAGATCAATGTTAGGAAATACTTTAACAAAGACTCCAGAAAATGTTAAATGACCATTTATGTCATGTTTTTTTTATAACAATCCACCAATCCAAAACTAAATACTCCCCAAATTATTTTACAAACAGTCTTGACATTTTTAAGTTGTATTACTTTCTTTATTCTGTAGAATATAAAATAAGATATTTTGATAATGTGAGCCGCGACTTGAATTGGGGACCAACGATTTTTGATTAACGCATTAAACGCACGTTTTCCGTCTCGTTTTCTTTCCTGGGATGGTATAGGACCCAACACATATTAACATATTATCTGCTGTGTCAGCCACATATTCAGTCGTACCCTGCGGCCAGACCGAGTTCACTGTGTAACTACCTCCCATCCTGCACAATATGACGATATTTTTACATTCCATGCTTAAAACCAACGGTAAAAAGCAGCTCTTAACAATCCATGGCTCTCACGCAGTCCCTCCATATAAAAGCAAAAAACTCAATCGATTTAAAGTGGAATTGATCAATATTGCAGCGGTCTGTCTCCGTAGTGAAGAATAGAAGGAATGTTCGGGATATTTTACTATGGGCTGGATAATTACTTCAGGGATCGCTAATGAGAGGCTCACACAATATCACACACTGTTTACTTAAGGTATCTCAAGCTTGGGAAAAGAACAAACACACACACACACACACACACACACACACACACACACACACACACACACACACACACACACACACACACACACACACACACACACACACACACACACACACACACACACACATGCACACACGTAAATCCCTTTTGTATAAATTATGAAACTCCCAAAACCTCTGAACTGAGCAACAACGTATCGCCTAACAGATCAAAGTCTCAGTCTAATCAATGCCTATGAAGTACGTCAAAGACCAAAACCCGGATTCTTAGACCCGTCCGCGTGCTGGTTATTGTGCTTACGTCTCCCAAAGCATTCAGCGCTCATCAGCAGCTTTGTTTACCATCGCTGCCGGTAATTACAGCAAGACGCTGGAGTATCCGTGAGATCCGATGGAGGCGTGGAGGGAAAATACAGAACAGCCATGGATCTTGGAAATGTTTGTAGCACATCACTGTAATGAGCTTCAACGAGTTTGTGTTTCTTCTCCTGCGAAATGTGTTTTTTTAACAAAGATGCATATGCAGATTTGGTGTCTACTTCTTTCAATGTGCAAAACGTAAACTGTTAAAAGCAGTCAGGCCGTCGAGAGATCAGGCAAACAAAACCTCCCACATATGCACATGTTTGATTTCTTCTTTTTAGAGTCTTTGTGGTTTGCACACGCACACACGCACACACAAACCTCGCCACCACCTACACTAATGCAACGTGCAAACATCTCATGCGACAAATCTCTGCATGTGTCGCAGACGCTGTGGTTGCGCAGTCTCACGTTAGGGCTTGTTTTGTCTCTTCACCTCATCTGCTGTAAATTACATAACTTTTTACTTCTGCGAAATCAGAATTACATCTTTGCTGTCTCACACACAGACATCTTTCCCCTGACTCAACATATTATGTTTGTGCCCGCATAATGCAGTCAGCTACTGTCTGGAAAGACTTTTCGGTAAGACAAGACACCATAATTCCCTACTGCCTACATTGTGGAGCTGTTACGGGGCCGATGGTGTTCAGTCTGAACTGAGAACACTTTCTACAGACGAGACTGTCGTTTGCCTCCGGTTTATGAGGTTGGGACATAAGTGGATGCTGCTATCAATGATGTTTCTTTCCCTTGAAACTACTGACACATTTGAAAAAAAAGAAAAATGCAGGGAGCGCAGACAGCTGTTGGGTAACATTGTAACAGCACAACAAAGGTCACGTGACCTTTTCGGTCACTTTCAACAAGGCATCAAAGAATCAGGGTCGTGATTAAATACTAAAATTAAAATAAGGCAGGAGAAAGTGTGAAGCAAAAAGATATTTGGGTAATAAAAATATTAATATTTGTAATAAATTAAGAAAAAAATGTACATAAGAAAAATGAATAAGTAAAAAGTAAATGTGTATAGATTTTTTATTATAATTTAAGCAATATAAATTAAATTACATATTTACACTAAATATTCATGTTCATAAATAATTATAATTATAATTTGCATAAAGCTAGTATTATTTTAGTCTATTTCATATTACCTAATAGTTATTTCTTCTTGTATATTGTAGTATCATATCAAAATCTCATTGTAAAATAATATATCCGAGTATGAATTCCAATAGTAAAGTACAATTGTTTTGTACGAGTACAATTATTAAATAAGATTTTTGGAGCAATTTTTAAAACAGAGGAAAATTACTTGAAAACCTGTTTAGTAAAACTGTTAAACATTTCAAATTGACCGTATCATATTCTGCTCCCTTTGCTTTAACTTTCAAACACAACCTTCTGACATCATTTATTCATCTTTTTACTTCTTTCCTCCACTAAAAACAAAAGAAGATATTTTGAAAAATATCAGTAACTGAACAACAGGGGTACCCCTCCACTTCTACTATGTATTCAAAGCCAAAGAAAGCGACTGGGCACCTCCGTTGTTCGGTTATCAGTGTTCCTTCAAAATATCTTGCTTTGTGTTCTGCAGAAGATGAATGAAAACATTTCATACAGGCATGTGACCAAGATAAAATACAGATCATTTTTCTATTACAATACCACAATATGATATCGATAATACTGTTTCATCCCTAGTATTTTGTAATGGCTGCTTTTAGGATTGGAAACAAGACATTAACGCCTATGCCAAGTTCAATGACTGTGTGCTGATGCTGCTCTTGTTCAGGATGGACAACTTCACAGAGTGCTTCCAGACGGAGGAAAAGAGAGAGAGCGCAGACAAGAACCTGTGCTCAGCACAGGGAGAGCTCTCATCCAGAAACAAGGAGCCCAAGGGAACAACAAAAGGAAAAAGAGATGGACCAAAAGACAAGAAAAAAAACAACAAACCCTCAGCTCTCCAGAGCGTATTTTTGTTGCCAGCGTTCAACATAATCTCAGAGAGAAAGAGAGAGAGAGGGGGGTCACATAAAAGAATGCCAGAATAAAGAAATAGGAACAGTTCACCCAAATACTTAAATCCTGCTATTATGTACTTGTTTCAAACCTGTATATCACAGTCCGTCTAGAAACTCACATGAACAAATTCATGATTTTTTAGGAAGTAAAATTTAAAATAAAATTTAATAATAAACGCTGTGCTAACAAACCATTTTTAGTATTAGTTCAGCGAAAAGGATTTTCACCCAAAGAAGAATATATATTTGAAGAATATAAGTAACTTGCATCCTTTCACTTGCATTGGTTTTGTGTCCATACAATACACTCTAAAAAATAATACATGTGTCTTACTAAAGTAAAAAATAAACAGTTATTTTGTCTTAACAAATCTTACAATGGACATATTAAAAGAATGCATTAAAAATCCTGCGGTTTATTTCTGTAAAATTTACAAATATTATTAAAGTTTATGTAATGAAAAATTTATATTTTTAATGCACACGTAATATTCTTTAATTATAATAGAGAAATTTGAGTCAATTAGATTGAGCATAGAGAGTATAGAGTGTAGAAATGAATGTGTGCCATTGCTGTTCAGTTACCAACCTTTAAAAGACAATATATCGCCAAAAGTATTCGCTCACCTGCATTGACTCGCATATGATCTAGAATGACATCCTTTTACTAATCCATAGGATTGAATATGATGTCGGTCCACCCTTTATAACAGCTTCAACTCTTCTGGGAAGGCTGTGCATAAGGTTTAGGAGTGTGTGAATTTTTCACCATTCTTCCAGAAGGGCATTTGTGAGGTCACAAACTGATGTTGGACGAGAAGGTCTGGCTCTCAGTCTTCATCCCAAAGGTGTTTATCGGGTTCAGGTCAGGCCGGTCAAGTTCCTCCACACCAGACTCTGTCATCCATGTCTTTATGGATCTTACTTTGTGCACTGATGTCAATTTGGCAGAGGAACGGGTCAGCTCCAAACTGTTCCTACAAAGTTGGGAGCGTGGAATTGTTCACAATGTCTTGGAATGCTGAAGCATTCAGAGTGACAGTGATTGAAACACCGGATTTTGATTATTTGGATTGGTGAGCGAATACTTTTGGCGAAAAAAAGTGTATCTTCTCTTGTATTAAAAATGGTTCAGTAGAACATCAGTGGAACACAAAAGAAATCCAAGTGCAGTACGATGTGGTGGTTCATCTCTCTGAGTATTTTCATCAGACATGCCCGTTCTGAAGTGACAGATTTTAAGTGTGATCAATGGAAAATATTCATAAATAGTAATAAATAAATATATGATTTAATGTGAAACGAAGTAAGCACTGAGCCAAAAAGACACAAAACCGAGCAGCCTGTCTAAGCTCCATAGTCTTTTTCGTCTCATTCTCAATCAGTGTAGGGTCGGGTAGGATGGATGCTGACACACAAACTGCTTTGCACAACAGGGAACGAGCTTCTAATCAGTAATCAGTCTGTCTGTTTAAACAGTGGGGGCTCTGGGTTCCACTCTGACACAGGTCAAAAGCCTCTCCACAGTCCTTCTTCCCCACTGTGGTACAATCGCACCGAGATACAGAGCAAACAGAACGCCCCGCAACCGCCTCACGTGCCTCTAATGGGCAAACAATTCCTGTCATATCCAATATCTTTCGTCCATTTGGACCTGCAAACCAACTGCTTATACTTTACTCTTTTCCAAACGTTACCTCTTTTATCGTTGTGCACATGCAAAGTTACGTTTTTAAAAAAGTTAGAAAAGCATCCGTGATTTACTGCCTGCATTAAGTAAACAAATAAGGGGGAAAAACCTTTCATCTTCATCATTAAACGCAGACACGACTTAATTCTAATAAATATATGTGCATATAAAACACATTTCAGAGGTCGGCGAGGCTAAGAATGGCTGGCTTTGTTGTTTTGAAGAATTAAATTCGTGCCATGTGGTTTGTTTAGAACACAGCAGGACTAATCAAAGTAACCTTGAGACACAATTTCACGCTTAGACTTCACGCCGACTTTTGGAAGACGACGTGGCGACGTTTTCCCGTGATATTAACAATCGTTTTGTTTACATGTTGAAACTCATACGGTGCATTTATACTGACAGCAATTTAGAGTGTTCGGATCCCTACACCACAGCTTTATTCGTCTGTAACCGGTGGCAAGTTTTACTGTCTGCGGGAAATTATTGACTCCAAGTTGTTGGCCATGAAAAAAATGCTGTCAGTCAGAATATCGCTTTAGGTAAATAGGTAAAAATCTATTTGTTGTTATTTCCATAGCAATTTTCCCCTATGTGCATTATCTTTAAGCATTACAGAAACATTTGAGCAAAATAAAACTACACGAAAATTGTTATCTGAAATCCAAATTAAAGTTCGGTCATCATTCAATACCCCTCTGCCTTTCAAAAAAAAGTGAGACTAAGTTTTCACATTTACATTGTTCACGTATTTGTTCTGTATGTATAGATATTTAATTGACATTAACTAATGTTAACAAACAATAAAAGAAGTACTGAATACCCATATTGTTTATTGTTAGTTCATGCTAGCCAATGCATTTACTGGAGATTTATTATGATTATTTTTGGCCAATGTTCACCAACATCTATCGTCCAAAACCAATAGTGTTCAATTCCATACAGTTCTATACAATACCATTTCGTTTTTCTGCTTCACGTATAGTTTTGCGATCCAATATTTTTACATTTAAAATAGTAACTCATGTTTGACTTAAAATTAAATTTCCTTTAATAAACTTTAATTTATTGTTATTATTGGATGGAAAACTCCATACAAACCATCGGTATAAACTTTTTTGTGCTATTGTCAATATGGTGATGGTGTTAAAAAAAATCCAAAAATGCCCGATAAATATAAATTCAGCGGTGAACAAACATCGGCGCATCCATAATGTTAACAAATACCTTAATGTTAACTGCAACCACAAACTTGGAGTAAAAAAACAATACATATTTTAGACTGCCCCTAGTGCTATGGAGTGGCAATTCAAGTTTCATTACTTTCCAATTTGAGTGATTACAGGTGCCCAAACTTCGAAATGTTCTGGGTAGGAATAGAACAGCGGGACCCTCAATGGCCCTGGCAGGAACCTCTCTAAATCAACTCAATGTTGCTCCTCCAGATACTCAATCAAGCCTTCTACTTAAAGCTGTGTCTATTGTTCTGCCGTTCCTTTTTCTCTCTCTTGCAGTCCTTTTCCCTAATCTCATAAAAATTCAAAAGGAAACTCCCACATTTCGTTTCCTTCTCTTCTGCCATTCTTGAGAACATTAAAGCTGATCTCCATGGTGAAGACGGGAGGATGAACTCTCTGGCCTCTCAAGTATGCACTCCCTGACACCGTTCATCACAGTGAACCAAAGTCTTTATATGACAGACAGATTTCCTGTGTAGGAGTTAGTCTTTAGACTTTATACCTGAATTTTAATAGAGCTTACTATTCACTTTGTCTCGAGCACATAATGCTATAACTACTATCAAATGTTGTAATGTTCTTCTGCCTTTTTTATGTTTCTGGTTGCCAGGACAAATTGCATAAACCTACCTTTTTTACTGTATTGTTACATGAAAATATTTGCAATAAAAAAGTAAATTTTAAAGCTTTGATATTAGCTAAATTTACTTTTAAATGTTGTGTATATGTTAGTTCAAAAAAGGAAATCTGATTAACTTATATATTTTGATTACAATTCACCAAAGAAATTGGTGCTTAATACAAATAGATAGTTGTTAAATAAATATAAATTTTTCACCACCTAAACTGTCAGATTTTTATCAATTATTGTAGTATTTTGCACTGAAAAAGTCAATTTATATTTTTCAAAGATTTAATTAAAATTACTTTTTCATTTGGAACACTATAGTATATTTTTTTAACAGTGTAAACACAAAATCACGCAAGAGTGTCAGCCGGTTTTTAAAATAGTTATCTCAGTCAGATGCCAATATGATGCAATTTTTAATGTACACAGCTAAATGTTACGAAATGTTCTAAAATATCTTAAACCTTAAAACTGGTTGACATTGCACACTCAGCAAGACTGAGATCAAAACAGCACCAGTATGAGCCTCTGTGGGTCAGGCCTGGAGTTCTCCGCTGATGTCACAGTGGGGTCATCTCAAGAGTGAGAGACAATCAGATCTCATCTACCTCCCCCGGGTCTCTCTATTTCACTCAATCGCTCGCTCTCTCTGAACACAAACAACTACACTCCTTCATGCATGCCTGGAGTGAAGATTTGATTACTGGCAAACCCCTCGCAGCCCTCTCTGACTTTCGTCAGAAAGCAGGTCAAGTCTGCGAGGAAAGATGGGATCAGAGATCTGACATCTTCAAGACAGCAGGTTTGTCTGCAAGTTTACCCACTTAAAAGGATTCAATGTACCCAGAGATTAATCTCACAAATGTTTGGTGTGAGAAGTCGAGCCTCTTTAGAGCTCAACTGGTGGCGGCTCGGGGAAAAAGGGGGCAGCTTGCTCCCCAATTTGGGGGTCTTGGGGCTGGGTTCTACACACGGGTGATGCCATATCACGTGATCTTTTCTATCTGAGTCTGACAAAACGCAAGAAAGATTATGTTTTTCCCCAATTTCCTCTTTGATGCTACTTCAAAAGGTCCGGTGGATGGCTCTCAGAGGAGTGTTCAAGAGAAGGGGGAGGTGTTCAGCTCCAAAAAAAAGTGGGCAAATTGTAGGGGCAAGCATCATACTCAGAATTGATGTGGTACAAGATAAGCCTCATGTGACGGGGAGCACTTTCAATCGCCGCTGCGGCGTACTGTATTCTTTAAGTACATTCTGCATGTATCTGCAGAGGTTCAGTCAGGGTTCACCAAATTCCCTAGCATGAAGTAACAGAAACAAAAGTGTGTGTGTGTGTGTGTGTGTGTGTGTATGTGCAAAAACAAGCTTCATTGAAGTTTGTGTGCACCCGGGAGCTGAAGAACTACTCTCGCGGTCTTCTTAAAGAGTCTTCGATGACAATTGGGAGGGGCTATTTGTGCATCCCTTCATAACTGTTTATTGCAACCCATCTCTCTTCTGCAACGGCACAAACACTCCATCCTGTATAAATGTATAAAAGGGTTTGTGAATTTCATGCGTGTATGAGCAGCGTGTGGAGGTGCAGCTGGACCTGTGATGAATGTGTTATCAGTGATACGCTGAGGGAAGACTTCTGGCAGGCCTGAAATGCATTCCGACAGCCGGCGACATCAGAGGCTTCAATGCAACCGTTCTCTTACATCGACGCAGAATGATGACTAAATTGCGAGATGCGTGATGTAATAGAGAGTGAAAGATGCTTATAAAAGTTTGTGGATTGTACAAAGAAAAAATAAATTTAAAATTTTTTTTTTCTCACTTATTTTTGTTAGTCCATTCTTATTTCCATATTTTGAAATGGTATTTTTTGTCATAAATTCGTATCGTTTGTCCGCCTTTATGTTTTTCGGTGGGCTTTGCCCTGAATACTCAATCCAAAAATCGAAAATTCTGTCAATAAATCGTCCCCACAAATTTTTTTTTGGCACAAAGGGAGATATTTGTAATAATGTCAGCAACTGAGATTTGCCGAAAAAAAAAAAACGTTTACTACCCTTGTTAAAAAAAATGATAGTCAAAGGCGCCTGATAACTGATTTTCTAAAGTCTTCTAAATATCTTTTGTTCAACAGAAGAAAACAGATTTGTTCTACTATGGCAGTCAATGGTCCCCAAGAAATCTCAGTTGCTAACATTCTTCCAAATATCTCTCTTCTTGTTCAACAGAACTTTTTATACAGAAAAAATTGAAACAACTTTGGTTGACTTATTCATGACAAGATGTTAATTTTTTGTCAATAAATGCTTATTAATGTTTTATTATGTAAATTACTAAATTCTGTTCTTCCATTTACTAAAATAATTTGCAAATATAAAAGTGTTTTTTGTTTATTTTTTGCATGTTCTTGTTTAAGTTTTGCACATCAGAAAAAAAGTTTTAATACATAATATAACATAAGTTTAAATGACTTTTTGGACTGGGTTTGCTTGCACAAAAATGAAAAGGTCCACCTGGATTACGAAGCTTAATTAAAGAACGGCAAATGTATTATGTTTTGGTTACAAACACATTGCTTTTTATGATAACAAGCACAAATAAATTGTCCACAATGAAATCAGGAACCAGATAAGAAAAAGAAAATGTCAAAATTGCTCACATATGAGTCAAACTAGATTCAGTTAAAGAAGGTTTGATGGAACACGGACAGAACCATCCACTGCAAACAAACATTTTCAGGTTGTCATGCCTGCCAAAAAGGTGAGCTGCAACTGGCACATGGGACTCATGCCAAACTGTCCGAGGCGCCAGGGCTCAGATGTAGCGTGTGGATGGGTATGTCCGTGTGTGGCATGGGTAACCAGAAGAAGTGTCTGTCTAAAATTCAGCAGAAAACCCCCCCACACATTCTCCTTTTTTTGTGGGTTTTTCTCTCGATCATTCGTACCCTTTCTTTCTCTCTCTCTCACCGAGTGTCTTACTTCACACGCACACACACACACACGCACGCACACACACACACGCACGCACGCACGCACGCACGCACGCACACACACACACACACACACACACACACACACACACACACACACACACACACACAAACACCGGCTGGAGCTAAATCAAAAATCTATGCTCTCAATGGTCAGTCAATATCTCATTAAGCAGTCACTGTGCCCAAGCTGGCAGGTAATGTGTTTCATAGCTCTGACACACACTAGTAGAGACCCTGACAGTCTGTATCTCACACACACACGCATGCGCATACACACACACACACACACACACACACAAACGTGCACCATACACACTAATAACCTGTGGAAATGGCACTCGGTTTCTTTCACAAATTGTTGTGATGAAATATGATCACTGAACTCCCAAGGAGAAATTATGAGTGATTGCATCTGTCCGTGTGTGGATGTGTGTGCGTGTATGTGTGTGTGTGTCTACTCTTATCAATCCAGTGCCCTCTTTCACACACCCACATCGATCCCTCAGCTTGATCCAGTTCTTTCTTTTGGCAGGATTAGAATGGATTTAACTTCCCAGCAGTCGGACGCTTATCAAGCGTTGGGATGCAAACACATGCAGATCCAAACATGACTTCTACCTTTGTTTGAGTGAAAATTAATGGGACACTTATACATAAAGAGAAATTCTGTCATCATCTTTTGAGTTGTTTGCATGAACACATGAACACAGATAAAGATATTTGAAAGAATGCTTGTAAACGTTCTTGGACTCCACTGAAATTTAGGGGTTTTTGACTATTAATTTTATTTTCCTACAGTGGTCAATGGCACCTTAAACCCTTTGGTTAGAATTTGTTTTTTAAATATCCGAAATAAGGATCAACTAGACAGCGAATAATTAAAAAAACAATTAATATCAATTTCTACAATATCCATTTTGAATATCAAACACCATATCCCTTTAGAAAAGAAGTCGGCTTTGAGTCCACGTTTATTACTTACAAAAAATGATATATTTTGAAGATTGCGGATAACAAAGCTCCTGCAAGTGAATGGATGCAATCACTGTTCGCTTACCAACATTCTTCAAACTATTCGCTTTGGTTTTCTGCAGAGGAAAGTAATTTCTTTGTAAACTCACTTTAACATCTATCCCCTAAAATGAATTATACATGAAAAAAAGTATAAATGCAGTTCCTTTTTATAAGTTAACATCAAGTAAGTATACTATATTTAGTATAAATATTAATATAGATGTGCTAGTAGTGTACTTAGTGTACTTACAGCACTTGGCATTAACTTGGGCCCTCTTTCTAGTTTAGAAAAGTATACTTTCCTATTTTAGGTTTAAAATAATAATACTAATAGCACACTACAATAAACGTATAGGGATGCATGCACACTCACAAAAACAGCAATCACATTCTCACAAAGCTGCAGCACAAATAGTCCACTTAACACATCTCACGATGGACCAATAATCTCACTCTTTATTTTTAACCCTCGCTGGTGGGCTATATATTTCCTTCACCTTAATCTGATTCCGCCTGCCCTCTCTCTGTCCTTTGTGTCTAACTGGATTACAGGCAATCTTGTTAACCTCTGCTGTGTTACAGAGGCGCGCTGAGAATCACGCTTGTTGAGTACTCTACTAGCCTAATGACTTCATAACAAACCACTAACGTTCACTTCTGCATGCAAATATCATTCGCTTTCACTTTGTTTGTAACGTCTACACTCTCTCTTTTAAATTCTGGTCCAGTGATGACATACTTTGATACACACAATGACATACAGCCAATGCAAGGCTTTTCTCTTCTCTTCTCTTCTCGAACTTTAATGCTTATTAAAGGCAAAATTGCCTTGCAGATGAAAAAGGCTGTTTTCTTCTGTCTTTTTGGTACATCAAACAACTTTCTTTAATTACGTAATTAATATTTGGAGTTTTCATGGTAATTGTGTGGAGCAGGCTAGTTCATTTGCATAGGGTAATGAGAGGGATGTTTCCATTACAGGTAATTAGGTACTTGAGAGGCGGCGTTGTGGCTAGGAGGCTGGAAGAGGGAGGGATGAAGAGTGAAGAGAGGAAAAATGAGACGGTCGTCTCTCATCACTGAATGAAGCGACGTTTGCATCTGTAATGACGTGCATGTCAAGTGACAAGCACAGCTAATGTTTATTGAAGGCTTTTACGTGAAATGTACAGTATGTGTCCCTGCATGTGAAAAGTAATTTTTTAAGTATTTATTATTATTATACACAAAATCATTCTACACAATGTTAAGAACATTCTCTGAGAATATAACATTGATACCTTTAATATCGACTGTGTAAGACCAGTTCAAAGATTAAAATCATAGTGAAATGCCTTCAACATTTTTAACCAATATGACTTTATCCTCCCTCAAAACACAAAAGAAGATATTTGGAAGAATGTTGCACACCATTGTGCATGGGAAGAAAACCAATGCAATGAATGGATGCCATCTCTGTTTGCTTGCCAACATTCTTCAGAATATCTTCTTTTGTATTTTGCAGAAAAAAGTCATCGTGGTTTAAAATAACAGGAGGAAGAGGTGTAAACTCCCTTTAAATACTTACAAAAAATACGAGGTGTTCATATTTTTAAATGACTGCAGAAATGATCAGCACTAACACTGAAACAATGTCAAAAGATTGCGCTGTGAAAAGATTTCGGCTCTGCGATTGTTAGATTACTCCTAAAGCTCTATTTTCGGTCTTTCAGCCTATCCAGAACAACCCACACACGGGACCCAGGGTCACAGGCTCATACACCTGCTCCAACACACACACACACACGCACACGCACGCACACGCACACAAACACACACACACACACACACACATGCACACACGCACACAAACACATCATACCCCTTACAGAAGCTTTAAAAAACCATGCAGGCAAGAAAAGGCTGCACGCAAGCTTTGAAACCCACACACGCTTTCCTAGATGCACGCTTGCATGAAAAAGCAAAGACTAAACATCTAAAAAACAATCATTCAGAAATTAATTTGGATGATTAGGATTTATCTTTATTACGCAATAAGCACATCAATCTCAATGATGTGAACACATGCCCGGACTGTATACAAAACACGTGCGCATGAGTGTTTTTCTGCGCTTTGACTTACAGATAACAGAGATATGAAGCAGTTTGTCGCTTCAGTAATGAAATAACAGCGAGCGCAGTGGAGGTGAGCTGCTGAAATGCTTTCAGAGGGAGATGCACACAGAGTGTGACGGTGAAGAGTGCTGTGTTCTCAACATCCAGTGCTTTTTCCACTCTCAACACCTCTCGCCTAATGCAGAATGACAGCTGTGTGTGTGCGTGGCGGTGCGGCGAACGTGCATATGGAGTGTTAATGGATTCGAGCGCGTGTATGCGTGTGTACGGTCGGTGTGAATGTATTTCTCAGTTGATGTATGTGTCAGAGTAATTGAAAGTCGGAATTTAATTCATACACTAAAATGCTTAAGTTGTCCAACCCAGGGGTGGCTGACGTGCACGTGCATGGGTCATGTCAGGGGGTGGGAAAGACCGAGCAGGATAACGGAGACAGGATCAACACAAGTGTGGTGGAGCGAACCCTGTTCTCATGACCCACAAAATAGGTCAGTGGACCACGACATTCACCTCCACGTCAACCTAAACGCCAGCCAACGTGTCGTGTGTTGTGGCAAAGTGTCTTAAACCCTTTCCTCGTGACAGCCCACTTGGGAGACTCAAGGCAGAATACAACCTACTTACCGGTGACATTTTACCAAATATCCTCAGCTCAAATGCAATACTATTCAGCAACTCTTTTCTTTTTCTATTCAAGCACAACTTTGTCATCTGAATCACAGCACTCTTGCAGAATTGACCTAAGAAGGGAACGCCAGAACTGGCATTAAACACATGCCCACATACACAAACTCTCTCTCTCTCTTGATCTCTCCTAACAGCCACTCAAAGAGAGTTGGCATACTATTCCCCCTGTAGCTCCCAATGAAAGAAGTTTAGAAAAAAGGGTGGCATGCTTTTATGGTCTTACCTTTCATAGCTGAAATCACAAAATACATCATTAAGCTCGGCGGTCCATAGGCCTTTGATATCACGAGTGCTAGCTCGAGCCGTCCACTGCTGTTTCAGCAGCAGCTGGCCAGCATAGCTCTGTCGTTCAGCTGCGCTCGCATGACCACACCAGAATCCATGTGACTCTGACATCAGCCCTCCCTCACCCTCCAGCCCCGCCTGCTGGATTTCAATAGGCAGAGGAGGCGACCAATGAGAAGGGAGAGGTAGGACCAGGGGGGACGGCAGAGACTGGGACCTGGGTTGAAGGGATTGCTGAGGGGGGTTCAGGCGGGCTGTCTCTTGTGCTTTATCACAACCAAGATGTAGTCAAAACAATGCAGGACACCAAATACAGAAGGAAGTAAAAGGAAAAACAAATGAATAGTGTTGTTGTTTTTAAATTGTAAAGAAGTTTAGAAATATAGTTCACATTTGTAAATATTTGACCCTGCCTGTGAAAACCATTTTTGGGATTTACTGTTTCCTTCATTAAATCATTAAAGTTAAAGTATAAAAACATGGGGTGAAATATAATCTTGAAATATTAAATATTGACTGAGTAAGATGTTAAAGATTGACATTATAGTGAAATTAATGGATTAAATCATGGCTTTCATTTATGTGAACTTATATGTTAAATGTTGCCCTGGTCTACCAAAAAGATTACGACATTCCAGAAAAGACAAAGTCATCAAAATATACAACATTTTTGTAGTGTTGGCTGCAGACTAATATTAGACAGGCAGATGAAGCTCGGAGCAAATCAGATGTTTCAGAGAGAGAGAGAGAGAGAGAGAGAGAGAGAGAGAGAGGAGAGAGAGAGAGAGAGAGAGAGAGAGAGTGAGAGAGAGAGAGAGAGTGAGAGAGAGAGAGAGTGAGAGAGAGAGAGAGAGAGAGAGAGAGAGAGAGAGAGAGTGAGAGAGTG